>JAADYG010000220.1:0-44085 GCA_023338115.1 Phytopythium boreale
AGCGAGGTGATCGACTTCCCGGACGTCGTGCACGGCTGGGTGAACCGCGGCGACCTGTCGGACCCGGTCGTGAAGGCGTCGGTGGACAAGGCGTGGTCCAAGGCGCGGGGGTTCATCCTGGCCGTCAACCCGCCCGCGTAGACTTATGTCGTGCAGGAAGGATTGTGTTGGTCGCGAATGCAAGACCGACAGTGGTAGGCGCTGCTATTGCACGGTCTAAACCTCAGTGAATGAACATCATGAAACGAAAACGTTCAACCACGACGTGTACTAGTGTGTGACCACCCGGCTGACTCTCATGGCATGGCTACAGTAGAGCACTGAACGAATCGCCTGCACTTCCCAAGCACACGTAGACGTAGACAACTTCAAGTTGAAGTGGCCAGCCGATAGGTTCTTATGACTGTTCTCTGATCCATCGTGCAGTGAGTGGACAAAAGTGCTGTCGCTCTCGTATCGCAGCCAAGACAGACCCGACGTATCTAGCACGCCTACCTTCTCGCTCAAATCTCCACGCGCATGTACCCCCAGACAAGTGGGGGAGGGGTCCCGAGAAATTAAAGAAATTTATCACGTAGAAGCCTTTCGGCAACTAGTTCAGGTTTACAGAGCGTTGATTCTATCCTATAGTGGCAGTTGTCCCTTGCGTACACTGCTCCACCAATTTAGAGGGTTCAAACGGTACTTCCCACTGGGTCAAGGTTACGTTAGGGTTTCTCAAGGTTTACGCTAGGGTTACACAACTGAATCGCTCCACTGGCGCATCGATCAGGGAGATCCAAGGTATACGAGGACCGACGGAGGCGACGGCAACCGGCATGCACCATGAAGAGCTCGTTTGAGGTGGGCATGATGCTGCTCGTAACAGGCATCACCAACCTCTGCATGTTCCCGGCGATCGTCAACCTGTACAGACAAGAGCTGGTCTTCGAGGTGCGTTGTGTGCGTTTGTTAATCGCTCAATAGTCAGAGCGCCTCACGTTCACGGTTCACTCGCTCCTTCCGATACCGCAGGCGTTCATGGGCATGTTCACGATGGTCACGAGCTTCCTGTATCACTGCTGCGACAGCATTGACGGCCCGCTGTGGCTCACCGAGGTAGAGCATACGCTTCAATCGCCGGGTCCGAGCATGCCACCACTCACGGAGTCTATTCGTTGCGTGCGCTCTCTCGCAGGGGCAATGGCACCGGCTGGACAACATTGGCTCCATCATGTGCTTCGTGAACTGGGGGCTGTACCTCATGGACCTGCGGAGCCCGTTGCGCCAGCGGTACCTGCAGTACTTCTTCCTCGCGGCCGTGCTCGTCTTCCAGGAGAAGAACCCGTGGGACGAGTGGAACTCGGTGCTGCCGATCCTGCTGAGCTTCTCGTGCCTGCTGGTCAGCCTCGCTGCGCGCCGACGCGTGCCGCCGTACAACTACACGCCGTTCTTCCGCGGTCTGCTGCTGCTGCTGTGCGGCGTCTGCTGCTTTGTGCGCGGCCTGGACGACGACCACGACCCGTTCCGCTTCTTCCACGGGTGCTGGCACGCGTTTGTCGGCGCCGCGGCGTACTACAACTTCAAGGTGTTGTCGTCCAGCACGAAGGCGTCGCTCCTCCCCTCTAAAAATTACTAACACGGTCAATAGAAGCATGGTCACGGCGAGTACGAGTGTCGGCGTAGTGGCGGTCGTTTGCCAAACGAATTCCCCGCTCTCTGAGTCGACGGCAGGTATAGGAACGAGCTCGATGCGTGGATCCCGTCAAGAACTCGGTCGTGCTGTTATTATATAGAGGTCGCGAGTTTAATCATTGCGGCCGGCTCTGCTGTCGGCAGCTAGTTGGCCGGCGACGGCCGAGTCTTCAATGTGAGACCCAAGGTCAGGTGGCAGTCTTATGCTGTCCACATGAACCCTTTCAAATAGAACCCATTCCCCCTTGAGTCTGAATTGCAAACCGTTATGAACCAGCGGGGAATGGATACATACTATACTGTAGTCTAGAGTATGAAGAGCGCGACCAGACAACCGCCGTTAACCCTTTTCTTTAACCCCTCCACATGGGATGGGGCGGTGGCCAGAGACGTCATCCTCCTCCTCACGGGGTTCGACTATCCCGGCCAGCGTACAGTCAGTAAGTATGAAGCCGCACCTCCTCCTCACATATCGCAGTCCTGAGAAACCGTCGAGCATCGAGCACCGGCGGGAAGAAGCCCAAGGGCGACCCGGAAGCCGCACAGACTCGATCCCGACCCGAGCGGAGCACTTATTAGCAGCACGAACACCATGGGCCTGCCGCAGATGCTGTTCGCGTACGACCTGCGGCTCGTGACGAGTCTGTACAAGCGCTTGGGCCAGAACCCGAGCGTGCGCTTCTGGGGCGAGGTCTTCTCGCACACGGGCGACGGCTTCCTGTGCGTTCCGCTGGCGTATCGAGCTTTAATGTGGGCCTGAGTCGGTCTAACACGTTGTGGGTGGGTTTGTTTTCGTGTGTAGGTGGCTGCTGACAATCCCGCCAGTCCTCGCCGTGCTCTGGGCGCTCGGCTACCTCAGCGACGTCTCGCTGAGCACGCAGCGCTTCTCCTGGGCCTTTTACACGTGCATGGTGGTGCGTACCGCGTGTTCTACTGGTGTGGTGGTGATGAGAGGCCCTCGTTAACACGGCTGGCGTGTCGGACAGGTCGACATCATCGCGGTCATGGCCATCAAGTTCGTGGTCAAGCGCAACCGGCCGCCGTACCACGTGACGGACGTGCGTTACATGGGTCCGGACCAGCACTCGTTCCCGTCGGGCCACGCGACGCGCGTGTGGTGCATCGTCGCGTTCCTGCTGCGCCTCGCCGAGACGGACCCGGCGCTGATCGAGGACTTCTTCCGCGCGTCGCCCGAGCTCGTGGTGGCCGGCGCCATCGTCTGGGCGCTCGCCATCAACTTCTCGCGCATCGCACTGGGCCACCACTACCCGTCGGACGTGCTCGCGGGCTCGCTCATCGGCTTCTTCGTCTTCTACCCGCTCTCGGACGCACTCATCGACCACTTCGGCATCCTATCGCTCCAGTGAGCGAGCGAGCGAGCCCGGCGCGAGCGGAGAATCGTTTTGGTGCGATAAATTGTATACTGAACGCGCGTGTTAATGCGCCTCAGCTCGGTGGGCTGTCATGGGCGTTGAATCCAACGAGGTGCCGTATCCGCTCGAATTGTATTGTATCCCTTGTCAATATCACCATTACGAACTGTAGCCATAGCTGAGTACCATCGCGTGCCAAGGGCGAAACACCAAGCGCACCACCCAACTCAGGAGTTCAGCTTCGTCTCGCTCTCGCTGCTTCAGGATTCGGCGCGTGTCTTTCAGCACAGTCAAGGGGCCTTGTTGAGTCCAATTCCCTTCCTCTTCCTCGGTCAATGCCACTGTCACAGAGTCTGTGAAGGTCCACGTGAAGGGATGGATTCCTGGGGTCGACTGCTGCACGCTCGCTGATCAATGATGCACGCAAGCGACGCCACCGCCTGTGGCCACCGCTCGTTGGCTCCGCTCCAAGTCCGTCAGACGCATCGCGCGTCCTGGCCCTGGCCGCCTGATTAGTCCTCGCGCATGGCATTGCACTGCCTGTTGCATTCAAAATACACCGCCAGTTAACGTAAAATTTGCGCCACGAAGCGCCAAAATTCGCGTCAAAATGTGGGGTTAGAACGTATCCAACTTTTAACGGTTAGGACCGATTCCCACTTCTTCCCTGTCCCTATCACAGATACCGGTCACTTCCGGTTTTTTGCCGAAATGGAGCAGACGTACGGCTCGGTCGCCGGCCCGAACGACGTCAGTGTGAGAAGCGCCAGCCGCGGCAACAGTAGCAGCACGAGCAGCTCGGACGCGTCCAGCCCGCTCCGCCCCCACCACAACAAGACGGACGACGAGCTGCGCGCGCCGCTCCTGTCCCCGCAGCGCAAGCAGCCGCCTCCGCAGCAAGACACTTCGATCCCCGTCCGTTCGGACAGCGACACGAACGCGAGCGAGACCATGAGCCTGACGGACAAGCTGTACGCGTACGACCTGACGCTCGCCACGCTGACGTACCAGCGCTTCGGCCGCACGCGCCCCGCGCGCATCGCCGGCGAGGTCCTGTGCCACACGGGCGACGGATACCTGTGGGTTACGCTTGGGCTCTGTTGCGTCTGCTGTCTGTTGTTCTAATGCGTGCGTGTCGACGCTGGCAGGTGGCTGCTGACGTTCCCGCCCATCATGGGGCTGCTCTGGCTGGTGGGCATGCTCCCCGACATGGCGGACGACACCAAGGCGTTCCTCAAGGCGCTCTACGTGTTCCTGCTGGTACGGCCGCGCTCGGTTCATTGCGCTGTACGAGCAGATTGCACTCACCTTTTGGCTTCACACGTCTACGGTAGGTCGACATTGTCGGCATTATGCTGCTCAAGATGGTGTTCAAGCGCAGCCGCCCGCCACACCACGCGGCGGACCCGCGCTTCATCGGCCCGGACCAGCACTCGTTCCCGTCGGGCCACGCGACGCGCGTCTGGGGCGTCGTCGCGCTGCTCGTGGCGCTCGCCGAGACGCGCCCGGAGATGCTCGAGCACGTGCTCCGCGCATCTGTGGGCGTCGTGCTGGCGGTCACCCTCGTCTGGGCGCTGCTGATCAACTTCACTCGCGTCGCGCTCGGCCGCCACTACCCGTCGGACGTGGTCGCCGGCTCCTTCATCGGATACTTTGTGTTCTACCCCGTCTCGGCGCTGATCGTGCACTACGCGGGCATCCTGTAGTCCCTTCTGGGCCTCACGACTAGGATCGAGACGCAGAGCCCGTGTGCGTGCATCGCCAGTTGCGAACCGAGACAACGATCGAGGTGGAGGGAGAGCGAGGCATTCGCTGCGCTTGGCATGTTGTTCATCACGGGAAGTAGAAAAGGGTGGGCGACGTGGGTCAATGCACACGCATCGGTCTGCATTGTCGCACTGTAAAGACAGTAACACGCACGGAATCGTACTGCAGTGTTCTTCATGCTGCATGAAGCGTCTGAATCATGCATGCATCTACAGTGTACCCTACTGGTCAGTGTCGCAGTGAGACTATGCCTGCGTCAAGTGTAGCGATGGAAGATCGTCACAGTCTCCAGGGTTACACGCAAGGTTACACGGACGATGACGCGCCTTCCCATCTGTACCATCATTCTGGTACGCTTATTTTTCAATTATATCAGTACTCAATGTTTTTTTTTTCCATTTTCAACGAATCAGAATCGGTCTAGAACGCTGAACAGCGTCACGTTGCTGGCTAATTCTTCGATAAAATGCCGCTCTTTCGCGTAAAAGCTTGCGCACCCCATTGATGCCCATCAATTCGCATAGTCCGAGGCATTTCCTTGTGACTCAACCAACGCTCGAGGTGACCATCACCGCTCGCTCCAGTACCTGTACGTGGCACTGCGGTCGCAATGGAGGCCGGCCACTCGCGTCTTGGCGGCTACTTCGGCGAATACGAGTGTCTGCTGGCCGAGCGCGACGTCGCAGGAGGGTCCGGCGCGGCGATTACCTTCTCGCGCGAGCTGTTTTCCCGCGAGTTCGTCGTGCGCAGCGCCATCAGCGAGCTGGCAACGCGGTCAGCGAGCCACTCGCGCATCTCACGCGGCCACGTGGTCGTGAGCGTCGATGGCGTCCCCGTGCGCGGCATGTCGTCGTGCCAGTTCGACGCCATTTGGTTGCGGCCCGACGACGACACGAAGCAGAAACAACCGGCTGCGTCTGATGCTGGAGAGTACGATGCTAGCAGCCAGCCGCAGAGGCAATGGCGCGTGCACCTCCGCGACCGCAAGCGCGCCGAACTAGCGGTCGACATGGAAAAAGAGTGCGCGAGCCGCAGCCACTTCCTTCGCGTTCGCCCATTGGTGCCCGGGGGTGCACCCCGTGGCAACGACCGCGACCAGGAAGAAGACGAGCTTTCCGCGGAGCTTCGCGAGATCCACGAGCGCATCTGGCGCTTCGAGCTGGACGCCGCTCACGCGCAAGTACGCGCTTTGCCCTGTGCAGCTGACCCGCTGACCCATGTGCTCGAGCTCGAGCTCGAGCTGGCGCGCGCGATGGTGTCGCACGACTCGCTGGAAGTGAAGAAGGCGCGCGTCACGGCGTCGCAGACCGCGACGTGGCTCGATCAGCTTGCAGATCTGTCGTCGCTGTCGCACTCCTGCCACCTGCTCGCAAAGACGGCGCTGGCCGAGACGCTGCTCATGCGCGTGCTGGTGGAGACCCTGGCGTGCGCTTTGAGCGCAAACGCTCTGCTGTCGGCGGCCGGGAAGGTGGCGGTGTTCGCGACGTGCGTTCGGCGGAGCGCTGCGCTCTACTGTGAGCTGCAGTGTGAGCTTCAAGCGGAACTCGGGCCCGAGGGGGGTTGTCGAGAGGACCGAAGGTGCAGCAAGCGACGGTTGAATGAGACGACTGCGCGAGAGCTTGAGGCGCGTGTCCGCTTCGGCGTCGCGGCGCTACGGCTGTGTGGCTCATTCGCATGGAGTAACAATCCTTTCGAGTGGCTGAGCTCCGCGCTGTTGCCTGCGTTCGATGACAACGACTGCAACATCGGCGACGATCCCTCGAAAGCGCTCCAAGCCAGCATGCGCGAGCTGTTCGCATGCGTCCACACCACCGTCACCACCGGTGGACGTCATGGCAATCGTTGGAGGCGGCGACGCAACTGGGCGGAGCTTCTGCTGCTGCTTGTGGGACCAAGCGCCGTCGACGCAATGGCGGTCGGCAACGACTCGACTCGTGGCGATGCCCAGCGGTGCTATCTCGACAGGAAGGCGCGCTTTCTTGCCGTCGCAGAGTACCGACGCGACTTGCAAGCTCTTCGTGCGCGTGTGTGTTGCGAGTCTCCGCGATCCCCGCTTTTGCTATGGGCAGCGGGCGCGTTCGAGCGCGCTGCAAGCTGTTTGCCGGGCGACGAGCGCGCGCACGTCCTACGGTTTGACGCCGGACGCGCCCACTTTGAACGGCACGAGTTCGAGGAAGCGATGCGGCAGTTTGCGAGCATTTCCAAGTGCTCGAGCGCGCCGAGTCGACTGCGTGGCTTCTCCAGCGTCTTCCTGGCCGTCGGATACCTCGCAACGGCACCGATGGAGCTTCTTCAAAGCGATCCGGACCGGAAAGCTGAGCAACTCGCGTTCTTTCGGTCGATGCGCGTGCTGCTTCGGTGCGCAGATCGGTGCTTGGCTGCCGCGGAAGGCGGCGACACAGTTGTGGATACGAGTAGCTCCTCTGGGAATGCGCAGCTCGACCCGGAAGCCTCGTGCTTGAGGCGCAGACTGCGGGTCTACCTTAAGCGAGACGGCGCGTACATGCTGCTGCTGCCTGTCGAGATTCTCTACGTGCTCGGCTACCGCTTCAACGGCAGCAACGCGCGCGGGTTGAACACCACGGTGGTCTCCCAGCATTCAAGCAGTGCCAGCTCGTTGAAGCGCGAGCGGCACGCGCGTATGCTGCGATACCTCGATGCAATCGCCTGCCGACCTGAATCACCACTTTATAGTGATAACGACATACTTGAAGACGTGCGTCGGCGCGCCGAGTGGATGCTGCTGCGCGCGATTGTGCTGTTCAACATGCGCGACACCGGTTCAGACGAAGGTGACGAAGTTGCGCGCCCACAGCTTGAGGAGCTGCGCGCCCTCCTCATCACTCAAGACGCCCAAAGCGAAGCGGGCGCAGAACTGCAGCGGTCGTTCGTGGCGCCGGTCGCGCTCTTCTACGAGTTGCAACTTCGGCTGCTCGCTCGCACCTGCGTGGACGACGATAGCAACAGCGCGTCAAAGGAGGAGAGCGCGAATGGCAACAGCAATGATGCGCTTTGGCGCTGGTGGCGTCGGGGCCGCGACGGAAAGCCGAGCGAACACGCGTACGCGTACCTGTATGACGGCAAGGTGCGCGCGCTGCGCCGCTTGGTGGCAGCCCGCGCGTCTTCGTCCCTCGGCAGTTGTGACAGCACCAGCAGCGACGGCAGTGCGCCTTGACGTTGAGTTGATCGCGTGCCGCCCAGTATCTAGGAATAGAGTAGAATAGACACGCCAAGCACAAGCAATGGCATGTACAACACCGCGCGCACACGAGCCACACCGAGCACGCTTATGCATAAATGTACACATATATTCACACGCTTCACGCACACGCTCACACACAGGTTCACATACCATGGGGGACGCCAGACGCCAGGGTTGGAGTTCCGAATAAATGAGAGGGGCCGCGGTCAATCAGCGCCTACGCCGCGTGCGTCGAGTCGTCGTCGCCCTTGGCCTTGCCGCCGCGCTTCCACGCGAACCGCTTGGGCATACCCGCCTGCTTGGCCGCCGCGACGGCGCTCATCATGCCGCCGAACTTGGACTTGGACTTGGCGTCCTTGGCGGGCGGCGAGTACACGTACGACTCCTCGATCTCCGACTCGAACGACTTGGCGCTGCTGGTCGTGCTGGCCTTCCGCAGTCGGCTGGTTGGCACGGGCGGCTTCCGGCTGAGCAGCGAGCTCGCGACCGAGCTAATACCACGCGCCCGAGTGGAAGACTTCTTGTCGCTCTTGTCGCTGTTGGGCGTCGAGTTGTTGCTCGAGCTCTTGGACGTGTTGGAGCCTTTGTCAAAGACCTGGTTGATCTTCTCGGACGCGATGCGGTTGAGCAGCTTGCCCGGCCGCCAGCCGAGCGTCTTGGCGTTGATTGACTCGCGGATCGTACGCCGAGCGCCAGTCTCCTCGTCGTCCTTGTCAGTTTCGGAGAAGGAAAGACGGTCGCTGGCGAACGAGCTGCCGCGTTCGCTATCCGTGTCAAAGTACTGCGGTCCCTCCGTCTCGCCAGCAGCTCCTCCCTTGGGCTCCTCAGAAGTAGTCGCCGCAGCAACGTCACGATCAAAGCCAAGCATGACGCCGTCCGCTCCAGAGCTCTGGCGCTCTCTGTCGACGTAGCTCAGCTGGCTGGACGCGTAGCTATCGCGTGGGGTGCCCGAGTCAAACGTTGACCGGTTAAACGTCGCCGAGACGTCGGAGATGCGCTCGTCAAAGTACGAGTTGCCGCTGTCTCGGTCCCCCACGCTGTCGCCATCGCCTTCCACGAGCGAAGCCGCCGGGACAGACTCGTCCAATCGGTTGTCAGCGTTTGGGACAGTATCAGCTATCGAGTATCCTTCGACTCCGCCTGCACTGTCGCTGCGTGCGTTCGTCACAGACGCATCGCTTTCCGGAAGTCCGACAGACCTCGAATCGAGGTCGGCAAGCTCTTCGTCGCTGTCCCCGTCGTTATAATCGTCGTTCCGTGGCGTAGTACGCGGCGTGGCTTGGCTGATACCCTGCCGCAGCTCGTCCTGCAGTTCATCTTCCACGGTCGCGTAGCTGGTTGCCACGGCCGAGGTCGTTTCAACCTTCGGGACTGGGACAGCATCGATGCTGGTCGGAGAGCTCGCGCTCACACCATTCGACGGATTCAGACCAGCGAACGAGCTCTCGTCCTCTTCGTCAGAATCGTCGAGATCGGACTCGTCGTCGTCCGTGTCGTCACTATCTCCGGACAGCACAGACAAGCGACCGCGAAGGCTCAACTGCTGCAGTTCCTGAAGAGTCGGTTGACGACGAACGTGTGTTGACGAACGCTCATCTGATTCGCGCGCAGCAGCACGGGAGTCACGCAGGGACTCCACCTTGTTCGACGCCAGCACAGCGCGCCACTTGGCCTGCAGACGCGTAGCCATCGCGTCCTCAAGCTCCGCCTGAGCAACAGCAGACGACTCACGCTCGTGACGCAGCGCCTCCACCTTGTTCGACGCCAGCACAGCGCGCCACTTGGCCTGCAGACGCGTAGCCATCGCGTCCTCAAGCTCCGCCTGAGCAACAGCAGACGCGACAGAGATGTTCTGTCGGTAGTACTCGTAATCCTCGCTGGAACTGTCCGAGAAGTCGCTCTTGACGAGCGCCAGGCTCGAGCGTGCCAGCGATCCTCTCCACACGCGCTGGATTTGAACCGCGGCGTTCTCTTCGTCTGTGTTCAGTTCGAAAACTGACCCAGTCGTCGAGCCCTCGCACACATTTGCAACTTCCCAGCGAGCCTGAAGTCCGCGCCACCAAGCCTGAATCAGTGTCGCCGTGGCATTCTCGATCTCCAGCAGACGTGCGTGGACATCAGCAATCGCTGCTTCGCGCAAGACAGCGACATCTGAACGAGCGACGTATCCACGCCACTGACTTTGAATCACCAGTGCCATCGAGCTCTCCAGCTTGGCTTGCTCCGCACGCGCAAGGTTCTGCCGCTCGCGCAGATCTTTCACCTCCGACCGAGCGGCACATCCACGCCAGCGGCTTTGGATCAACCGCGCCATCGCGTCCTCGAGCTCAGCGTTCTCCTCACGCGACGACTCCTGCTCCTCACGCAATGCTGCCACTTGTGAACGGGCAGCGCATCCGCGCCAGTGTGCTTGAATCACTCGCGCCATTGAATTCTCCAGTTGAATCTCCTTCGCACGCGCCAGCTCCATTTCATGCTGCGCACGTAAGCGTTCCTGCTCCTTACGCGACGCCTCCTGGTTCTGCTCCCGCATAACAGCAACCTCTGAGCGTGCCAAGCGTCCACGCCATTGGCTCTGGATCACCCGCGCCATCGTATTCTCGAGCTCAACCTGCTGCGCATGAGAGGTCTCCTGCTCTTCACGAAGCGCCGCAACGTCCGAGCGAGCAACAGCACCACGCCAGTGGCTCTGAATTAGCCGCGCCATCGAGTTCTCCAGCTCAGCCCGCTCGGCGCCCAGTCGGCGCTGTTCACGCAACGAGGCCACCTTTGAACGGTCGACACACCCACGCCATTGACTCTGGATCATGAGGGCCATCGAGTTCTCCAAGTTGGCTTGCTCGGCACGCGCAAGATGCTGCTTCTCCCGCAAAGAGTCCACTTCTGACCGAGCCACGCATCCACGCCAGCGGCTCTGAATCACGAGAGCCATCGAGTTTTCCAGCTCGACTTGCTGCGCACGAGACAGTTCTTGCTTCTTACGCAGCGCAGCCACCTCCGAACGAGCAACGCTTCCACGCCAGTGGCTCTGAATCAGCCGTGCCATCGAGGTCTCGAGCTCTGCTTGCTGCGCACGTGACAGCTCTTGCTCCTTACGCAGCGCAGCCACATCCAAGCGAGCGAGACATCCTCGCCAATGGCTTTGAATCAACAGCGCTTTCTTGGTCAGAAGATGTTGGCGTGCATCCTGACGTCGGCGCAGCTCTTGAACGGCGAGGTGACGCCTGGTCGCGCTTTGGATGAGGTTGACCGCGAGCAGCAGGGAGTTGAAGTGGGCCTTAGCGGTTCTTCCACGGTAGATCCTCTGAATAGTCGTCGCCGCCTGGTGCCCACGGCGAAGGTGCTCGACTTCAGCACGAGCTTGACGCGCTAGAACAATCTTAGTAACAAATGACTCGATCCGAAGCCCTGCCTCGCGCTGCTTGGCATACACAGTTCGCGCTTGACGCCTCCGGACAATCGACTGGAGCTTGGTAACCGACGCTCGCACGGTAGCTGCCCGGGCTTCGTAACGGCGTCGCTCCGCTTTCCCTCGAGCAACCTTCTGGATTGCAACGGCAGACTTGTTTTCGAGAACCACCTGTTCACGACGATGCATTGCCTCGGCCTGGGCTCGCTTTCTCCGAAAGTGCGTCTGGATGCGAATGGCGATCTGCTCCGCTAACTGGCGCTTTCTGCCGTACTCCTTTTGGGCTGCCATTCGCCGTGCGTTCTTTTGGATCCGGGTGGCCATCTCGTTTTGCCGCTGCAGTAAAGCCAGCGCCTCTTTTTCTTTCTGCTCCTTGGTTTTGATGGCAAGGGCCCTGGGCGCATTGACATCGTACGAGATCCCGTTGATCTTGAGTGGCTTCTTTGATTGCTTGGCCTTTTCAGCTGTATCAATCAAACGGCACAAGATGATCAGTTTTGAGGTCAATAGCGAGGGGCTAACGTGCTATAACATACCTGCTTTCCGGTCCATTTCAGCGAACTTCTGCGCTGCAGTTTTAACATCAAGCTTGGTGGCGTCCACAGAAGCCTTGATCTGGTTCAGGTCGAGATCTGCGCGCCATTTACCATACATGCGATTAAAATCACAACAAGGAGGGCACCTGGTATCACTGAGGCGATGAAGTGGCGCACCTTCAAACGAGGCCTTGCGGTTTGAGTGCATCGATTCGAGGGACTCAATCGAGGCCTTTCGTGAAGATCCAACGGAGCCATTCCAACCACCACCGTCAAACGAGCCCTTGCGAGCGGATTCGATTGAGGCTTTGCGCTCCGCTTCCTTGCGGTTTTCAGCTGCAAAAACGTGCAATGGCATGTTAGGTTGCTTGAGGGAAGCAGGTGTCGCTGTCGGCGAGCCGAATCCTTACCGAGGTTCTGCTGGAATCGTTCCAGCGCTTTGACAGCAGCAGGACTTGGCGCCTTGATACGTCGGGCAGGGTCGGTGAACGGGTAAGACGTCGCTGAATGTGCGCACAGAATACGTCGTTGGTCAAAAGACTGGATCATGGTCAAATGCAAGTTACAAATACACTTACATGGTCCTGTCGGAGGTGATTGCGATCCCTGAGCGGAGTCTTTCCGGATCCTGACGCCGTTCTTCATCACCATTTCGTGCGAAACGTCCTGTTGAGAGTACTGGAGCAGCGAGGCCTTCGCCTTGACCTCCGCCTCCTTCTCTTCCTGCGCTAGCTGCTTCGCGCGAACGTAGCCACGGTCAAACTCCGGATCCGAGTAGTTGTTCTTCGAGATGGACTCCTTGGCAGCCAGCACGCGCTGCCGCTCGGCTTCCTCTTCTCGCTTGCGCTGTTCGAGCTTTTCATCCAGCAGCGTCTTTCCGCCGGCAAAGTGCCGCAGCGTCTGTTTCGCGTCGCGCTCAGCCTTCAGCTCGCCCTCCCGCAGTTTCTGCGCGTGGTTGTAGGCGTGGTCGTACTCGACAGAGTACGACGTCGTGGCGTGCAGGTTCTTGGACTCGAGCTCTTTCTGTCGAAGCTCCTCCTGCATCTGTCGCAACTGATCGCGCTTCTCCTGCTCAAACGACGAGCCGTCCACTGTGAAGTTCCGCAGCGACTCCTTCGCGCGCCGTTCGGCCTCGCGCTCGAGCTCCTTCTGCTTGGCGTTGTGGGCATAGGCGTGGTCGTGCTCTAGCTCGTACGCGGACCGCTTGGCCATGTCCTCGCGCGCCTCCTGCGCAATGCGGCGCTCCTCCGCCTCGCGCAGTTTCTTCTCCTGCGCAACCGCATCCAGTAGCGTCGCCGAGTTCTGAACGGTCTGGTGCGTCCGCTTGGCCTCTTCCTCCGCCTTCCGCTCGGCCTCCCGGCGCTCGCGCAGGCGCCGCAGCACCGAGTTAGACACCGAGTCGGGGCTTTCCGACGAGCCGACGGGACTGTTGGATGCGGGTGCGGCAGGCTTGGCCGCCGGCGCTTGCTTCTCGCGAACTGGTCAAATGACACATGCAGCCAGTCAGCCAAGGCAGCCACAGCATGCGCGGGCTTCGCTCACGACGCACCTTTGTTCACCAGGTGCCGGTTGAACTGCGGCGCCGGCGCCGGCTTGGCGTCCGCCGCGCCCTTGTTGAACTTGGCCCGCAGACTCGCGACGCGCCCGGCCGCCGCCGCCAGCGCCTCCCTCTCCGCTGCACACACACAACCGCACACACAGCACCAAGATCAGCACCACGGAGTCTCCATGGTCAGCCGCCACTAGCCCGCGCTCCATGCAGACGCACCGTCATTCATGGTCGTCGACCTCGGGAAAGGACGGAATGGCGAGGGCTGTTAATTAACCGCCGAGATAAGAAGACTGTCGGAAGGTGGCCGTGATCCGTTTCCCCCTGTCGCTCAAGTGATAAACTGCAACAGCACCCCACGCAGAAGAAGCACAGAAGTCAGACGGGAGAAAAGACGCGCTGGCGTGTGTCGACATGGAGGCTCACAGTCGACGTCGATACGCGGACAGAAGTTCAGATGGATCCGCCGTCGCTGGACTGGACACCTCGCGGTCACCGAGAGTCTGATGCCCGGTCGCTAGACGTGTACGGTATGTAGAGAGCTGTCCAGAGCACCCCACCCTCGCTGGGAATCTTGAATGCTGCGCGCAGGTATCTGCACGGTGTGAACACTGGTGCTGCAAGGCTTGAAGGGGGCGCCGGGAAGAGCGAACGACGCGCCGGCTCGCGGGCGGCGAGAGCGACAGGGAGGACGAAGGAGGAGAAACAAAGAGAGGAAGGGAGGAGCCCTACCCTCCTCCGGAGGCTCCGACCTCTGCCACGCACACAACCGCTGGTCGGTTGCACAAAGCGCCACCTGTTCGCGTGCGGCGGTGACAGGTGGCGGGATGCGCCGCCTTCTATTCTGGTCTTTCATTGGTCAATAATGGTATTATAATCCTTCGATTGGGCGAAAAAACTGGATCAGTTTTGCACAATGTGACGACGGCGCGCCACCGACTGGTGTACAGCAGTCGCTGCGTGGCGTGCAGCCACCATAGAAACCCCATATGTCTGTTTGGCGCGCGACAGCGTGAAACCGCCGCTGCTGCCACCAAACGCCATCACCAAAAGTCCGGCTCCTTTTTCTGGCCTTAATATTACCGTAAACTCTTTCAAAGTTGATGAAAACCACTAATTTGATAACCAACGGTCATCCGGGTCCATCCCGAAATGGGTCCGCGTCAACGAACAGCGCGAGTGGAACGAGGATCACGACGATGACGACAGCGTTCCCGCACATTGGTCAGCGTGTCTAGCGCTTCCGGCTGCTCCGATCGTGCCGGGATCTCTCTCCGCGTCACTAACCTGTATATCCCTGTCGGGCGCTTTGTGGCGATGCCAAAACGATGCGTCAGACCAGCGCAAGCGCATAGAGAACCTGCTCTGGCATGCCGTTCGATATCCTGACGTAAGTGGGCTGTAGAGCGCTAGTGTTTGAACAGTATGTGGCTAATGGTTGATATCATGACATTTTCATGGATAAAGAGGACACGCAGCGCCGCGATCGAAGCGATTGATGCGATCTGGAGCGCGAACCCGGTACTAAGACAGCAAGCGGCGCTAAAACGTGAGTCTGCTGTATTGCATTGAGCACTAGAGAGTTAGCGGCTGACACTCTCTGGCTGTTGTCGTCGCCGCTTGTCAACAACCCAGACCAGTTGCTCCTCAAGATCGTGGCTCGCCACATGATCAACGCCATCAGCCCCAGAGGTGATGCCCGTCACAACCTGTACGAGCTGGTGAGAGTCGCCGCTCATACTTCATTGAGTGTATCAGCATGGTCGCATGTGCTTAACCTGGAGTTTTATTGGCCTGGCAGCGCCTCTTTCTCGGGTTTCTGATACACGCGGTCAGCATCAGCGGCAGCGTCAAGAGGGTCGTCCAGCAGGTACGTTGTATGCATCACTCTCGTCTCTTCGTTGTGGTAGATTCTCAACTATAACTCTTGGTAGCTGGGGCCGCGAGAAGCGGTCAGCAACGCGCAGCTTCGCTTCAGCAGCTACACCTCCGGTTGGAACCTGTGCGAAGAGTTGGACAGAGTGCTCGCCTCTTCTTCAGCGGTTGGTGTCGAGCTGAGCTATGGGTTAATAGTGGCTGCGGACGCCGATCCGCCACGGCTCGGCCCTCTACAGAACTCTCACGCACCAAGTGACCGAGAAGAGACGTGTTCGTTATCGTCAACGCGTACCGCGACATCGTTGGCGTCCTTAGCCACCACAGCGTCAGTCCGAAATGCAGTCTACAGCAACGAGAACCCGTTGAAGAAGCACAAGCAACTGCCGGTGCTACCCGAGGAGCAGTATACCACCACCCTCGCAAAGGGGAGCGACTCCGGCTTGGACCTTGATGCCCCGGTCTTCATCAGTAAGTTCCGACTGCAGACGTTGGAGGAGCACCGATTCGCGACTCGATTCCAGCTCAAGCACGTCACGTCCAAAACCTGGCGACGCGCTCAGCGTGACGCAACCCTGCTTCTTCGAACGGGCGACCGCATCAAGCTCGCCGAGGCGCTTTATCTCTTGCTGGAGATAGTGTGGCTGAGCCCGCGCGGCGCGCCGCTGGCAAAGAACTACCTCAACGTTGGCTCCATCTATCTGACATTCGACCACCTCGAAGAGGCGGCAAAGGCGTACCGCCACTGCCTCCAATTCGATCCGGGCAGCTGGAAGGCGCGCTACAACCTCGGGGTCGCACTCGCGCGCCTCGAAGACTTCGTCGATGCCACCAAGCAGTTCCACCTGGTGCTGTCGCCGCGCTGCTGCCCTGGTCCCGAGACCGCAGAGCGCGTTCGTCTCATGCTGCACGAGATCGAGGAGCTCCAGCTGGCGCGCAACCGGTCCGCGTTCAAGCAGATGGCGAAGGCGCGCGCCTTCACATCGCAGTTTCTCAGCACGCTTCACGTCGTTTCCTCCTCTGATGCGCCATCCGACGCATCGAGGTCGGCACCTGATCTGTTGCTGCGCTCCGAATGTAGGAAGCAGACGCCGAAGAAGCTGCCGCCCGTGCTGTACGCGCAGTCGAACGGGTGGCAGGGCGCGATCGCGTCGCTATTGCATCGGTTGTTCGTAATGGCGTGGTGCGGCGGTGTATCCGTCGAGGACGCGCTGCTGACGAAAGACCCGGCGAAAGACGTTGGCGTGTCACTGGCAGAGCTGGACGAAATCACGCGAGACATCACTGGAACGGGGCTTTCGTCCGCTGAACATCGGGAGGTGACCGCAGTTATTGGCCTCAGGTAGTGTAGCTTGCGTTGCGACCGCTCCTTGTTCCGTGAGGCGCGAATGCTGACACGTGCGTGACTTGCCTGCAGGTCTATCGCGTTTCATTTCTTGGCCCCACGACCAGAAACGCTCGCAACTATCGACGAGCTCCAGCGAATTGGCATCTTCCGCGCCGCGTTGGACTGGCGGCTGAGTCTCCGATACGCTGGCTGGACCAGCAAGCTATCAAGCAGAGCCGATGGGGCGAGCGGATTCCGATACTGGCTTGCTCTCTCGATGCCGCAGTGGGTCAATCAAGTCTTGTCCCATTCCTCAGCAAGTGCTGGAACGCCAACATCCTCAACAACTGTCGTCACTCAGACACTGCGAGCGCTTGGATGGCTCACGCCGGTCGACCTTGGGCTTTCTCGGCGGCCATTGCTACTCCCGGAGGAGCTTTTCCCGCTGAGCTTTACCGATCGCGGCGCGTTGGTCTTTGAGGCACATCGCGCGCGCACTTCCGTTCAGCACGAGGCCTGTCTTGTGATCCAAATGATGGCAAAACGTAGCATTCTGTCCCGGAAAGTACGAGCTCGGCGCTTGCTGCTCGACGAGAGGAGGCGGCACCACGAAGCGGACCCAGTTAGCACCAATCCTCGTCGCGACGTTTGTTGTGATGAAAACATCGAGAGGGAGGTCTCACGCCATGTGGTCGCCGCGACGGAGGCTCTCGTGGACGCGGTCGTTGAGCAAGGCGCTCGCGAGCTCAAGGCACTCGACTCGCACTTGGCTGTATCGGCTGACGCCCCGGTGAGGACGGAGTTTCGTCTCCAATGGTCTACTCAGCGCTAGATGCCGGCAGGTCGACTTTAATAACTCAAAGCAGATTGGTCACGACCGTGTCCGAGATGGTGCCGACCGTGTCCTCCAGCTCTGCTGCGGCCTCTTCGATGATGTTCATGACCAGCAGCTCCTCCAAGCTAAACTCGCCAGCCCATCAGTCCACGGTAACGCAACACAAGTGGGTCAGGCAGGACAATGGGAGAAGAATACAACTAGGCAGTGCACGCACATTTCAATGACGGCGCTCTGTGTCATGCCCGTGTCGGCCAAGGCTGCTTCAGCGAGCCGTCGGTGCTTGAGGAACTTCGTGCGCCGCTTCTCGATCGACTGAAGCCGCTTGCCCTGCAGGACACTTGTCTCGATCGCAGGCAGCATGCACATCAGCGCCAACTCCTTCGGAAGGACTTGTTCGGTCGTGTTTGGCGAGCTGTAGGCGCCGCTGCCGATCCGTCCCAGCGACATGTAATGACTCCGCTCAACTTGTTCCTCCTCGCTCGGGACCTCGACGTTCATCACGACTTCTAGGGGCAATACCAGCCTCGATACGTCTCGACCGGTTGTTAAATGCACCTCTGTATCATCATCTCGCGCGAGTTTGCCACTCGTTTGGCCCACGTCGAGCGTGTGACCACGTTCCCAGCCAGAGTGCGTAGCACCAACCGGTGCCATGAAAGGCGGCGCTGTTTGCTGCTCCAGCAAATTGAGCTCGTCTTGCTCGATCTGCTGAATTTGGCTGAGAATGTCGTCCAACTGGTCAGCGTGGAGCGCGGCAACCTGCCGTTGCGACTGATGCTTCTCCTCATCGTTGAGCAGCTGGACCGTGTCCTACCGAGTCAAGAACGAGTTCATTAGACAAACGCGTCCCCATGGTGATGCGGACCTGCGGAAGTTGACGCATCCAGCAGCTTGGCTTACGAGGAGGACGTCGTCCAGAATCGCCGAGACGAGCATATCCGAGTTGCGGGCTACGGCCTGCAGGTCCTCGGGCGAGAACACAACGCTCAGCGTGTATCCTTGTTGCTGTCGGATCTCTTTCAGCGTCTCCTCTGCTTGGTGGACCAGCGGGAACAAAGAGGCCTGTAGGAGTATCCGCACCGTTACGACAGTTAGTGTGTTGTTGCTGCCAGCCAGGCATCACTTTTCAATGCGCGTTCGTATTACCTTGAGGTTGTACACCACTGCTGCCGCGCGGTTCAGGATGTGCCTGGATGAGCTCGACGCGTCGTCGTCGGTCTGGTTGTTTCTAGGTGTACCTGTCGCCCAGCGTAGGGACGCCGCGGCCCCGGCCTGCTGGCACATTTCATCCACACAGCGCTGTACAGCGTGCCCGTAATTGCCGTGAGCGACTCGGACGGGTTTCAAGGGATCGTTGCAAACGCAATAGGCGACTTACCTGGACGGTTCGAACGGCGGGATCGCTAATATCCTCATCGATCCCCAGACGTTCCTGGTGGTGATGTTGCTGCGCCGAGCTGGGGCTCGAGTATAACGGCGACCCGCGACCAGAACAGGGAGGCGAATGGCGCAACACATCCCTGGCCCCGCTTCGAACAGACGATGGGGATGACCTCATCGTGTATGGAGAGCTCTTAGGCCGAGAGCTGCCGAGCGGTGAAGAACCGTGAGCGCTGCCGCGATCCGGCGATGCAAGCGAGAAGGCCGAGCTCTCGGAGCTCGTTTCGACGCGAGCGAGCGAGCCCATGGAGTCAGCCGGTCGAGAGGCGGCGTCGAGCGTCCCGACGAGGATTTCCCACTCCTCGAGGTCGATCGTTGTGCTCCTGCCCTCGTGGATCAGATAGATGTAGTCAGAGATCTGAAAGGCGAGGTTGCAACAGCACCAATCACGAAAGCAGTTGCCGTTAGTGAGCCAGCTCTCGAGCTACAGTCACTTAATGCTGCCACTTACCTGGTTGTGGGTTGCAGGCACGCCTAGTAGCCTCAGTCCCTGTAGAACCTGATCAACACCGATTCGCCTCCGCTCATCTCGATCAAGCACCGCAAACACTCTGGCGGCATAGCTCGGTTGCGGACTCGTCCTGGAACTGCGGGAGCGTAAAGAGGTTGGGAGAGACCTCGGCGACCCACTTCGATGAAATGCTAGACCGTAGGCGTCCTGCTGTCGGGGTGGCCGCGTAGATGATCGGGGGCTACCGCTCCGAGCACTGTTGCTGCGACTTGGCTGGGTCTCTGGGTAGCGCAAACTTCGCCCCTGCTCCGACACAAGAGAGGCTTGAGCACTGTCTTCTCGCTCATTTGCATGATCCACCACCGTCTCAAGCACTTGAGGTGGCGTTGGAGCCGATAGATCGGGAGCTGTAGGTTGGCTTATTACTGGATCTCCAATAGCGTCAGCTTCCTTCACCGCCGTACCGTTCGTAGTGTCGGAATTACGCCCGCATGTCCGCACCAGCAAATCGGTAAGTCGGGGAGCTGTGAGGCGTTCAAACACGTTCCTGGAACGACCGCGTCGCGGTGGGCGCTTGTCATTGCGCAGCATCTCCACGGGACGTCCGGCGATCCGCTCAATGTTCTCCTTCACGTAGTCTTTCCTTGGCTTTGGCAGGAGCTGGTAGCTAGACCGCGCCATGTATCCGCTCGACTGCGGGTCTCCCCATTTCCTCGTCTTCCAGCCCGTCAACGCGGACGGCCGACGCGTCGATGGCGCCGCCGTCGCTGGCCTCGACTGCTTGGCGCTTTGCTTTGAAGATGACACACGTTGATCTCGCACGTAGATTTGTTGGTCGTCCGCTTCGCGCTTGCGGTCGCCAGGCCGCGCCTGGAACAGCGCCGACTTCTTGAGTGATGTGTCGAACAGACTGCTGTCGCGCGCGACCTGGTTGTCCCACCCAGGTCGCGCACGGGGCTTCGGCGTGGCTACAGCGGTGCCAAATACACACGAATGCAACCCACACGTGTTATTGGCTAGGCTCTGAGCTATAAAAGTGCTATAACACGCCAATATCGGCCATAGACGACAGCTATCCATACCTTTGGCGGAATATACTGACGCGGTCGCGCTTGTCTTGGCCGCCACAACCCTCTTCACCGGTGGTGGAGGTCGTCGAGGCCTCGCTCCCGCGCCGGCCGACGGCTTAGCTCGCGCAAGCTCATCACCAGCGCTTCGTTCGTCTCCATTGTCGCTGCTCGCGCTGCTGTGATACTGCGCGTGGTACACGAGCGGCGACGACGGGACGTTCTGCACCGCGAACGTCACGCGCCGGCCACTGGCGTCCCCATGCCGGGGCGACGCCTGCGGCTGCTCATCGTCCTCCTCCGCTCTCGCCACGACCGTCGAGCGCCAGCTAAACGCGAGCTGCGACCGCATCTTCAGCTTTAAGTCCCGGTTGATACCGCCGCAGCGCGCGAAAGAGTATCCAGTTGACCTCGAAAGGACGCGTGTACCCATGTAGGGGTACATGTACCCGCTGTCTACCCGGGTCGGGTTCTGCTTCGAACCTGACCCACAAGACTTGACCCGGGCCTTTCCACACATGGCGCATCCCCTTCATGCCGTTGGACAGGTTTTTTGGTCCTTCGAGTAACCCGGTGAAAACGTAACCCCTGTTAAAATGAACTATGCCCACCCAAAAATAACCCAAATCGGAGGCGAAAAGCGTAACCCCCCCTTCAGTCTCTTTCTCCCCCTTCGCTCATTTCAGGATTTTCCCAGCCAAAACCTACGTGGCGGTCGACCGATCGTCTCGCGCGGCGCCTGTCTTCTTATCCCCTCCCCGTCCCGAGACGACCACGGCAGCAAGCATGAGCGGCAAGGGCAAGGCTCCGGCGGGGACGCTGGTCATGTCGATCCTCTCGTGTGTCGTGTACAGCGTCATGTCCAACACGATGGTGCTGACGAACCGGTACCTGCTGGGCAAGAAGTACTACGGGTTCGAGGAGAAGTTCTTCGTGGTGGCGGTGCAGGCGGGCGTGGCCGTGCTCGTGCTCGAGTTCGCCAAGATGCGCAAGTGGGTCGCGTACGACTCGTACAACACGGAGACGGCCAAGAAGTGGGCGCCCGTGACCTTCTTCTTCGTCGCCATGCTGTACACGGGCATGCAGGCCACGGCCGGGCTGCCCATCCACATCGTCACGGTCTTCAAGAACGTGACCAACATCATCATCGTCTTCGGCGAGTGGCACTTTTTCGACGAGAAGGTCGGCCTCCTCGTGCTTATCAGCCTCGGCGTCATGCTCATGGGCGCCGTCATGTCCTCGTACAGCGACGTGGGCGGCCGCGCCACGTCCGCCACGCTCTCAGGCTACTTCTGGATGCTGCTCAACTGCGCCGCGACCGCCGGCTACGTGCTCTACATGCGCTACGCCACGGCCCGCTCCTCACTCAAGATCTCCAAGTTCGGCATGGCCTTCTACAACAACCTCATCTCGCTGCCGCTGCTCGCGCCGCCCATGGTCCTCAACGGCGAGGCCTTCACGGTCTGGAGCAACCCGCTGCTCGCCAACATGAACTTCAACATCCTGCTCTTCATCAGTGGCGTCGTGGGCGTCGGCCTCAACCTCGCGTCCTTCTGGTGCGTCTCGGTCACGTCAGCCACGACCTACGCGACCGTCGGTGGCCTCAACAAGATCCCTACCACGTTCATCGGCGTGCTGCTGCTCGGCGAGGCGCTCAAGCCCGACACGGCCATCTACGTGACCTTCGGCATGATCGGCGGCATCCTGTACGGCTACGCCAAGTTCAAGGAGGGCGAGGCGGCCAAGCGCCACAAGGTCGAGCAGGCGCGCAACAACGTCGAGAACAAGGTATAGAGAGCAAGACCGCACGTGATCCACGGGGAGCAAGCAGGCGCGTGCGCGATCGCTGACCGCTCATGCGAGGCTGTTTCGTTTTATGAGAGAATACATACTGGCATGACCACTTGCACCCGTGCTCAGCTCGTTCACTTCAAAGGACACGCCGTTCTAGGGAAGCTCCAAACGGTCTCCTGCTGCCCTGTTATCGTTACTTCTTTCCGTGAGCATCAAGGATAAATACGCCGCGCCCATCACGTCGGTCGAGGGTCGGGGACGTCGCGCTGCTGCTGCGCTTGCTGCTGCTGCTGCTGGTGCAATTGGAGCCGCTCCAGGCGCTCGCGTTCGATCGCTTGGAGCTGCCCCAAGCGAGTCCGCGACTGCATCCCGGCGGCGGCGACGCGGCTGTTGTTCAGCAACACACTGGGTCGACGTGACAATAATGAGTGACGGTTCGTCCCAGCACAGCCGTTTGATGCACATCGAGGATCGTGGGGCTCAATCTCACCTCGACGCGTCCAGCCGCGAGCCCGCCATGTCCAGGAACGCGTCTTCGAGCGCCGACTGCGTGACCGAGCCTTCGTTTCACAGATACGTCAAAGCACAGTGGGTTCCCGAGCACAACAAAGAGATCAACGCACACGATCGGCGTACCGACGAACGGGTTGTCTCCGTGGAACGACGACATGGTCGACATGCGCATGAGCTGCGCATTCATCTGGCGCTGGAGCTCGGCGGCCGCCGAGCTAGTTGAGCTTCTGTACGCGTCATTCAGTATCGGTGGGTCGGCGCCGGGGGGACCACCGAGCGACGGGCCACGGCTGCGACTCTCCTCGTCTCGCATCAAGAACGGGAAGTCTGCTCACAAGAAACACACCATCCACATCAGTACTGGAAGTACTTGGCACTGACGCTCATTACGCTGAAGCGGGTGTAGCTTGATGCTTACCAGAGCTCGAGATTTTCCGGCCAAGGCGCGGCGAGTAGACCGGCGGAGAGCCGAGCGGCGGCGTGCCCATAGTCATCCCCTTGAACGCGTGGGTGAGGATCGAGTTGGCGTCAAGCTTGGCGCTGAGGTTCTGCTTGCCACCGAATGCCACGACCCAAATGGTAGTTACACACGCGCTGTCCGCACATCTGCAGCCGAATGGTAGAGCCACACGCCTATCGTACCTGCGTTCCTTGGATCCCTCGCGGTGACATGATCCCGGGGGACAGCAGCGGCGACGATGACAGCGAGAAATCACCGCGAGCCCCCGCTTGCTCATCTTGACCGCCAAAAGCACCGTAGAGATTTGGCTTGGTTCTCACACGAGGAGGCGACTTGAGCACTGGAGCCCCGTAGCTTGGGTCATCTGCGAGCTGTTCCCACCGGAACGGACTCCCGACTGGAGTCGTTGTCGCGCCCGCAACTCCGCCACCGACCGCGCGCTTGGCAGCAGCACCTGCTACCGCAAAAGGAGGCGGTGACCCAGGCGAGCTAAAGCCAAAGTCATCGTCGTCCGACTTGAGCAGCTTGGGCGACACAACCGGAGTGGAGAAGTCGTCCAGCGAGCTGATCTCCTCGCCGCTACTCAGCTCCGACAGCGGCAGCACTTGGACAGCGTCGTCCCCACTGGTTTTCTCCTCGCTCGCCGCGTCCGCCAGCGCTCGCGGCAGGGATTCAACTGTGTTGGCCGGAGCGAACGATACATTTGCGTCAGTGCGATCGCAGTGTTAGACGGATAACCACGAGGAGAACGCGGCGTACGCGCTCTGGAGACCGCGCTGTACCGCTCGCGGGCGTCGTGGAGCATCGCGTAGCGCTTGACGCACTCGACGGGCGACGAGCCGACGGCTCGCGCGACCTCGAGCCCTGCCGAACGAGTCGTCAGCAACAGCAACAATGCATTAATCCTCAGCCCGTCAACCCACTCCGTAGAGCTCATTTCCAAACACGTGGACGCACAGTTGACACCGACGGGGAAGCGCTCGCCGCTGGCGGTCGCGTGCATGACGAGCGTCACGAGCTTCTCGTCCGTCGCGGGCGTCCACGGCCGCGCCGCAACGCCGTCGTGCGCGCGCACGCTGGACCAGCGCGGCTCTTGGCGCAGCTCCTCTGGGAACAGCGTCTCCCTCTCGCCTCGGCCGCCGCGCGCACCGACTGGGCGCTGCATTTCTTTTTGCTGTGTGGGTAGTGGGTAGAGCAGGTTCTAAACTAACGGAGAGCGGGCGACGCGCGCGTTCTTCGGCTCCTTCTTCTTCAATGCGGCGGCATGTTGCTTGCCTGTTTGCTCGCTTTGCTTGCTTACGTTGGGCACAACACTCCTGTAAAGTGCGGAGAAACGTTAGGTTCGCTGTGTATACATTAAGTGCGCATCACCCGAACCTAGCGCTTCAACGTGGGCTGGTGTGGACGTAGGTTGACATGTGTGCTACTGAGGGGAGGTATATTGATCTAACGCCCGGCCGAAATGGGCCCCGTGACACAGCACGAGCCTACTGCTGGGGCGGCACGAACCGCCAGACACGGACGAGCCCGTCGTCGCCCGCGGACGCGAGCAGCAGCGCGCCGTCGTTGTCGGCGGGGGCCGCGGGGCTCCACCTCACGCAGTTGATGTCGCTCGAGTGCGCCTTGTCGAGCTTGGCCACCAGGTCGAACGACGGCGTCGGCGCTCGCGGCGCCTGGTGGAACACGCGGATGGCGTCGTCCGCGGCGCCAGTCACGATAAAGTCGCCGGTAGAAGACCAGTCGATGCTGAAGATGGTGCGCTCGTGGAAGCCCGAGAGCGTGGCCGCGCGCTTCCACTGCATCGGACTGGGAGGCAAAGACAAGGAATATAGCGTCAGCACCAGACACCACAACGGTCAGGCAAGAGTTTACCACCAGTCGCCGCCTACCTTCCATCGGCGTGGACGTCCTTGCTATCCGGGTGGTACTGCCAGACAATGACGTTCGTGTCGTCGGACGCCGACGCGAGCAGCGTGCCCGCGGGGTTCATGGCGGCGCCCCAAACAGTCGACTCGTGTCCTGATATGTTGAAGTGACGGCGTCAGCGCGGATTCCAACGAGCATCGACGTTCGTACAGTATTGCGACGTACCGGTGAGCGTCTCCTTGCAGTACCAGTCATCTGCGCAAGAACGGAGCACACCATCGTTAGTGACCGCTTCTCGGAAGCTACAACTCGCGTGAAGACGCGTACTGCACCTTCGTTCTCGGCCCAGATGCGGACGGTGTCGTCGTAGCTCGCGGAGATGAGGAGGTCCTCCGTCGGGTGCCACGTGACGAACTTGACGTCCTGCGTGTGCCCGTGCAGCACCGACACACACTCAAAGTCCGTGTCCGGGTCGGCCTCCCAGATCCAGACGCTCTTGTCGCGGCTACACGTGGCGATGTACGCGCCCGACGGGCTCCACGCGACGCTCTTGACCTCGCTCTCGTGGCCCTCGAGCGACGAGATGACCTCGTACGAGCTGTCCTGCTTCTCCCAGATGACCGTCGTCGCGTCAAAGCTCACCGACGCAATGTACTGCCCGTCCGGCGACCTGAGCCACGCATCAAGGTAAGCGCACGGGCTGAAAGAGACACGCCAGTAGACAGAACGTACCACTCGCAGGCGCGGATGGTGCGACCCTGCGCGTCCTCGAGGATCGCGACGCAGTCCCACTTGCTCGTGCCCGGCTCGTCCGGGTTCGCGGGCGCCCAGATGCGGATGGTGCGGTCCCCGCTGCACGATGCCAGCAGCTTGCCGTCCGCGCGCCACGACACGTGCCACGCGCGCTCGCGGTGGCCCGCCAGTTCCGCCACCTGCTCCATTTCCACTCGTGTGTCTTGCTTGGCTTGTCAAAAGCTTCTTGGCTGCTCAGGTGGTGATGCAAACCCGCAACTCGCGCGACCTTCGCGCGACATGAAAAACCTCAAGGTCGCGTGGATGGGGTGGAATAAAAACCCGGAGGTGACGCGAAGGTCGCGCGAAGCCACCCCGCCCGAATGCGCGCGCCCCTTTTTGGGGGCTCTCTGGAAAAGAAATGGGCGAGAAAAAACGCCCTCACAGGCTCGGCCCGCCATTATGATCCATCACCTGGCCGCCCCCCAGTCAGCCACAGCCACGGGAAGGGCGCGTTGCTGTTGACTGAGCGTTCGAGCGACGGGAGACAAGAAGACGCGCCGCCGGCCAGCCAGCCAGCCAGTCGCCGCCCGGACGCGCCCAAGGTCCAGAGGAGACCGCGCCGACTCGGTAAGCGACCCGGCCGAGGTGTCGACTGTCTCTCTGTCTGTATGTGGGTGTGGGCGCGCGCCGAGCGTGCAGTTCCGGCCGCGAAGCGCCAGTTACACCCGTCGTACCGATACTAACGCGGTGTTCCGCTCCCCGACAGGCCTCCGCGACGCGTAAAGGCGCTAGTTATTATATAGAGGAAGGGACGATCGGACGAAGATGAGCGCGATGAAGATGGACTTTATCTGCAAGGAGTCACCCGAGAAGGACGGCGGCGGCCTGGACGCGCGGCCGCCGCCGCCGAGCGTGGCCAAGCTGAGCGCGCTGCTGAACAGCACGCGGGACTCGGACGTGGACATGGACAGCGCCTCGAGCGGCCGCAACACGCCGGACCCGGCGGCGGCGCAGCCGGTCGCGCCGCGCAGCGAGACGCCCACGCACTGGACGGACCGCGACGGAGCGGACAAGAACGGCGTGAGCGACAACGAGAACTCGGAGGACGAGCAGGCGGAGCACGCCGCGTGGCAGGACGTCGACTTGAACCCGGCCGTCGACCTGGTAGGTGTCCTTGGCGTGGCGTTGGCTGTATGTAGGGTTGTTATCGCGACTGACACTGCGACGCGGTCCTTTAGGTCAACAAGATTGTCCGTGAGAGCCTCGACGCCGGCAAGACGTACAACAAGTCGATCACGGCCAAGACCACGCAGGTACGCTCTAGGGTACGGCTTGAGCGGATGGACGTCTGTGCTCATGTTTCCTACCGGTTTGTACCTCTCCACAGCTGATCACGGGCTGTGAAAGCGTGCTGCTGGAGCTGAAGAACCTGTCGGACGCGCGCGAGGCCTCTCGTATGCGCGTCGGTGGCAAGCGCGGACAGGACGCGGGTTGTCACTGCGCTTTTGCGCTCAGTATGCTGCCGCTGGAGACGACACCCGACATTTTGAAAGCGAACGGGGACGATCAACAGCAGGCAGCTGGGAGCAAGCGCGCAGTTGCCGTCGACGATGCGACGGAGGATCAGACGGACCGCGTGCTGTACAAGATCGAGGCGTCGATGGAACGGCTGCGTGAGCTGGCCGAGATGATCCAGGCCACGAGCATGCAGGGCGAAGCCAACTTGATCTCTAAAGTGACGCTGCAGGAAGGCGCGATCAAGGCGCTCGCATCGGCTATTCAGGCCAGTGCTGCTACGGCCACAGCCATGGCGATTGCCCAGGAACGCGGTCGGTCATCGTCGGCGTTTGGGCGCCTGCATTTGCCGATCCAAGTGAAGAAGCTGCAGGAATGGTACTACTCGTACCCGCGCCCGCTGATGGACGAGCTCACGCTGATGCGCACGATTCTCAACTACCGCCCGTACGCGAACCCGTTCCAAGTCGGTGGGCTGACGATCGCGCATGTGCGCGACTGGTTCAAGCGCCGCCGCCACCGCGAGCGCATCCGCTACGTCAAGTTGGCCGTCGAAGCCGGTCGTGATGCTGTCGCAGCCGAAGAAGAGATCAATCTCCGCATTGAGCAGCGCATCGAGCACCTGCGCCGGTCGGTCGACCCGAACGAGCTCGTCAAGGAGCTCGACCGCGTGCGAAACGAGAGCTCGCTGTACGAGTCGATGGTGAGCTCCTTCACGCGCCCGAGCAACCTGGAATCGTATATCTCGGCGTCGAATGCCCTGCCGACTGCCGCCGACCAGTACATTGCGAGCGGTGGCGCCGGTGCGAACGCGGGTAATCGCCACAAGCGGCTGCGCACGCAGGAGTCTGAGCTGGATGAAGCCGTCGTGGTCAAACCTGGCACGCATCTGGAAGTGCAGGCGCTCCAAAGCCGCATCCGATCCCTGGTTGTGCTTCCGCGCTCGGCCACCAACACGAACGCGTTGCAACAGGTGATTGACATTTTGCGCGCCATGAACGTGACCGTGGAGACGCGAATTCAGACGGGCATTGTGGCGGACCTCAAGAAGATCCTCAAGGTGTACAAGAAGCCGACGCTACTGCGCAAGTCGACGATCGCGCTTCTCGAGAGTCTCGGAATGAGTCAGCGCGCGATCTTGGACGAGACCGTCGTCGATGAGGCCTCTCCGGCCCCAGGGGCAGTGCTGCCGCCGCCGATCAAGACAGAGACGTCATCGATGGGGACACCCGAAGAAGATGAAGAGGACGAGGGCAATCGGCCGCAGAAGCAACTGAAGCAGGAACCGTCATCCACAAAGGCGTCGGCATCTCCAGGCGCTACCACTAGCGGCAAGAAGACCACATCAGAGACGTCCAAGGCACGGAAGGCGTCCAAGCCGGCGCGCGGCAAGAAGGAGAAGGCGAAGGTGCTGCGGCCCATGAAGTTCTCGATGGTCCAGGTGCAGGCACTGGAGGACTGGTTCCAGCAGAAGTACAAGCCGACGCAGGCGGAGATGGAGGGATATCTCGAGAAGCTCAACTCGCCGCCGCTGCGGGACGAGAAGCAAACGGTGGACGTCAACATGACGCAGCTGCGGCGGTGGTTCAACAAGCGCCGATGTCTGCGCCGCCCTCCGTACGCACTCATGGGCCACCAAGAGGCGGACAAAAAAGACGTCGAGGATGAAGCGTCGGCGTCCCTTGCCGAGGGAGACGACGGCGCCGGGAGCGAGCGCCTTGACGTCGACTCGGTCGTGTCCAGCGATGACGACGACGACGACGATGACGAGGATAGCAGCGACGACGACGACGACGACGACCAGTGAGCGCTCGGTCGCGCAGATCGCTGACGTGAAGAAGGGGTCGCGGATTGTTTTTCTACGAGGTGAGCAGCGCGCGTTATGCTACAGATGCCAACACGACATGCAGCATTTTCAAACAGGGTTCTTAGAGCACTTCACAAGGAGCTGGCGTTGAGCGTATGCCAGTTATGGTGTTGGTATGACTAGGCAAGATCAACCTGGAGTCTCTACTCACGACGCCGGTTCATCTGGCGTCGACGTCGATGCCGGTTCTGCTGCTTGGTCCGACTCCAACGGCGTCGGCGCCTCGTCCTCGTCCTCGCCATTCGGATCTGGAGGGGCCAAGCCGCTGCTGCCGTCGTAGGCCGCGTCCTCGTAGTCGTACGTGTCGAACGCGTTGAGGTCGACGTCGCCATCTCGGGGCGACTGCTCTTCGGCGCCGCTGTCTTGCTGCTGTTCCGCGTCCTGCTCATACGCTTCTTCTTCGTGTCTACCTCCTCCCTCTTCTTGCTCGTGGTTGCTATCTTCCACAGTCGCGTGATCGGCAGCCTCCATCGGCTCTACTTGTGGCGGTTCGACGCTATCACCTGCCGCGTTTTCATGGAGCGGAGCAGCCTCCAGATCTTGATCCTCCCCCGCGCCGGCCGGCTCCGCTTCAGTCCCACCGGCGTCTTCAGCTGGCGGGCCAACGCTGTCAGCTCTCGCCTCCGCGGTCCCCTCTTGGTACTCGACGGTGTACTCGCCGATGTCGTCTTCTTCACGCCGAGCTGGATGCGACTCCTCTTCTGTCGACTCCTCGTGCGCGAACTCGTCGTCGTAAGCGTCTTCGTGGCTGTGACTCTCGTGGGCGTTGGCAGCAAGCAGCTCCGGTTGGTCATCCGCTACGAGTTCTCCCTCGATCGCAATCGATGCGTCCTCTACCGACTGCACAACCGCGTCAGACTCGAGTCTGTCGGCGCTGTCAGCGACGTGTAGGGTCTCACCGTCGGACTCTGCGTCCATCTCGGCTGGTGCAGCCGATAGAGGACGCGACGGCACTGTCGGTACCGTGTCCAAGTCCATAGGAGGGTCAACGTCTTGGTCCTGGGCTCCGTCGTCGGGGCTTGATGCTGGGTAGTCACTGACGTCTTGGGTCTCTACAGCAGCTACCAACTCGTGGTCGTCACTTGGCTGGTCCTCGATCGGAGGATCGTGATCGTGATGGTCGATCGGAAGATCGTGGTGCTCAGCCGAGCCACCCGCGTCCTCAACGCCAGCGTCGTACTCTTCGTCGTAGTACGCGTCTCTCGACGAGTCGTCTTCAACCTGCTCGTGGCCGCTTGAGCCGTGAACCTCCTCTATTTGCTGCTGCTGGTGACCAAAGTGCTCCGCTGGCTCATCATGCTGTTCCGCTGGATCAAAGAGCTCCGCTTCGACGGCATAATCTCCCCCACTCACGCTCTTGTAAGCATCGTCTTGAGCGAAAGAGACGTCGTCAGGATCGACAGCAGCGGCATCCGTTGTGACATCATGCTCGTATGCTTGGTGATTGTTCTCGTCGCCATTGGTGTCGCTGCCTGCCGTGGGGTTGTGCTGACTTGGAGTGGATACGACACCGAACGTCTCCATCGCGGCCTGCAGCGACACCTCCTTGGCACTCGCGGCTCCGTCGTTGTGAGCACCGGACGCGAACTTGATCACCCAGTCGGAGAACTCGGTCTTGGAGATGCTCTGCGCGGAGGACTTGCTGTAGTCTCGGTACGCCTGCAGCGTGACCGTCTCGAGCGCTTCGTCCGAGGGCACAGCGCCCATGCCCGCCATGGCGCACACGCCGCGGCAGCAGCACAGGAACACGATCGTCTGGCACACAAGGGGCGTATCAGCACACACCGAATGCATACAAGCGAGGTGAAGACTCACTCACCATCTCGTCCATGGAGATCTGCTCCGTGCTGTCAAAGTCCATCGCGTCGAACACAACTGCGGAAACAACGGCGGCTGGTCAGCACGTGAGCCCAACACAGGCCATCAAGATGCCAATCGTACGCGACGCCTTCTCAAGCGCCGGGCCCGCGCTCACGAGGCAGGCGCCGCATATGAACGCGAGCGCATTGACTCTGCTCATAGCGACCAACGAGAGCATGCGTCAGAACACACTCGGGTGATCCAGCCAGCACGATCCAAACGCAGGACGCGAGCGACGCACATGCCGTTGGTGCTGCCGAACGCGTCGATGATGCTCTCGGCCCACTGCTTGTCGCCGTTGATGAGATCGCTCAGAGCCTGCGCGTCGAGGCCGAAGTCCAGGTCCTTGTCCTTGTAGTTCTGCAACAGTCGGCGCGCTGCCTTGAGGTCCCCTGGGTCTCACACGAACGCGCAGGAAACGCCGTTAGCACACAGCCACGTACAGCTCAAAGAGGAGGCCGCACGCACAGCTGCTCATGCGCTGGAAGGCCGGCGCCAGCGGCGACGGACTCGACGTCGTCGTCCCCATTTCCAGCCGCGTCAACGTGCAAATTGCCCGGCAAAGGTCGCTGAAAGGCGCTGTATCCTCGAAAGGTCACGCTTCCAGAAGTATACTCAGACAACTGTATACCATAGTAAAAATAGTATGTTAAATGGTCCATCCGGATACAATCGCAAGCTCGTGTCGTACACTATACACGACCAGTTTTCTGACCAAAATGCGCATCAACTGACGCTCCGAGGATGGCGGACGCGGACGACGACTGGAGGGACTTGGAGGCCCAAGACGACCCGCCGGAGCGTCAGGATGCGAGCAAAAGGCTGAGGGGCACGTCTGGCGCGTCGGCAGGTGGCACGCGGGCGCCTGGGAAGCGGCGAGTCCACCGCGATGATGACGGTAAGGAAGAGCCGTCGCCTCAAGTTCGCGGTAGCGGTTGACACGGAACACTGAACGAGCGCAGACTTTGAGTCGCAGCAGAGCATCCTCAAGTGGGTGCGCCAGGTGCCGGGCCCACTGCAGGACGTTATGAAGAAGCAGGCCGACCAGTAAGTCCACCAGCTATTCGCGTTGGGTGCCGCTGGTAGTGATGCGTGGCAGACAGTTGTGACGTCTTAATGCCTCCACGCTGTCCACAGGCTCGAGGGCGACCACGGCGGCCACCATTTGAGTGAGTTCGCGAGCGGCAACTCGGACCGGTACTCGATCGCGGTCTCGACCGTGTTCGACGACGGCGCGTGGGTCGATATGTGCAGCTTCCTCGGCATGGCGACCTCACCTGGAAGCGTCTACGGTAAGCGCTGCTATAGCTGCGTGTTCATGGTACAGGTTCAGCGGTGGTGCTGATAGAACGCTGCTTCGTGCTTGTTCTGTGCTTTTCCAGGCGGGATCAAGGTGAGCCGGCTCAAGCACACAGTCATACAGATACTCGAAGACGACCAAACGTCTCCCAAGATACCGCAGGTACCCCATTATTGTGTCAATGCCGATGGTGATGTGCGCTTACGCTCATGGTTTGACGTTGCACAGCTGCTGCTTCTCGTCAAGGCTGCCCGATACGTCGATGAAGAGATCGTCGCCGTCTTCCACGTACGTGGAGCGCTTTGATAGGTATTAATTGCGGTGCACTGTGCTAACGCCGACATGTGACCGTGCACAGGACCCGACAGGCGAGATCGACGGCTACTTCCACCGCGATATCGTCGAGCAGATCGGGCCGGCACTGGTCGAGGGGGCGGGAATCCTGCTGCGCAACGTGTCGGTCTTCGCGCCCGTGTCGACCCGCGGCGAGAGCTATCTGAATATCATCCCGCACAACCTCCAGCGCGTGTTTCTGCCCAAGTCGCACGCCGTAAGCTCGTACGAGGCGGCGGTGCAGCAGTTCAACGCTGCTAGAGAGCAAGAAGTGGAGCAAGAAGCGGTCGAAGAGCACGAGTGCGAGCCCGAGTCACCGCAACACGCCCACATCCTTCAGCACGACACGGTCCGCCACACGTCGACCGAGTTGTCGTACCTTTCCCAGCGCCAGGTCGTCCATCGCAACCCGCCGGTGAACTCGACCGTGGCCAGTATCATGTCGGGGAAGAATAGCAATGTTGATGGTGGTAGCGAGGAGCCTGAAGCCACGGGTCTTGGCCGATGGCAGTGGAGCAGGCTGGTCCAAAAGAACGCGACGAGGGCGACAGCATCGCCGGGTTCAGGCCAAGACGCCCAGGGGATAGCAGAGGGTGGTGATGAGCTGGAGACATCTCCAACGCCAGTTCCAACCTCACGGTTTGCGAGTTTGCTCGCGTCCAAGCGATCACGGAGCAGGTACAGCGATCATGTCGAGTGTACGTGGTCGAGTGTTTGCGTTGCTGTCACTGATGGAGGTTTTGTTGTGATAACTAGTTGCACGACCACCTCTACGAACGACGAAGTCCTAGCCAACAGTAATAACGGCGAGGAGGAGGGAGAAGGTGATAGTGATGCGTCTCCGCAGCCAAAGCCCAAGAAGAGGACGCCGACCAAAGTCACTTTCGCGCCCGACGTCGTCGCTCCGTCCTCCCGCGACGACCAGAGCTCGCCCATTGAAGTTGAAGATGCGTCGGGAGACATCGGCCCCTGTGCGTCTCCTTCGGAAAGCGCGAAGGCAACGCCAGTACGATCATCCGTAGTTGCTATTGAAGACGACGACGAGGATGACGACGACGAGGATGACGACGACGAGGATGATGACTGGTGAAGAGGAGATCAGTTGGAGCAGGATGGCTACACTTGCTGGGCGGCTGTTTGAGTAATAAACTATTCTATGAAAGATACTTAACAGCATTTTTTCATATATAGCAGCTATATATGTAAAATCAGACGGTCATCTTGCCTGAAAAGCGGGAAAACAACACACACGCGAAACAACACCATGGTGGGGACGGCGACGATGAGCAACAAGGAGCTGGACGCGCGGCTGCGCTCGCTGAGCGCCAAGATCGAGGAGGAGCAGGAGGACCTGGCGGAGGAGCAGCGCAAGCTGTTCGAGTTCGAGGACCGCTTCCTGTGCGACACGCTGCTGGAGGGCAACATCCTCATGGGCTGGGGCGAGCCGCGCACGGCGCCCGTGCGGTTTCGCAACGCGGCGCTGCGCAAGAAGAAGCGCGAGCGGCAGGACGCGGGCGCGCGGCCGGCGCTGAGCGCGGAGGAGAAGGAGCGCGTGGACCGCCACAGACTCGCGTCCTTCTCGTCGGTCTCGTCGCCCGCGGAGCCCATTCGCCAGCGGCTGGAGGCCAAGCAGGCTAGCAACGGCGTCGCTCGAGGCTCTGGCGACGCGCACAAGGCGGAGGCGGCGGCGACTACGGGGACATCAAAGAGGGCCAGGAAGTGATGGACGCTGAGTTGAAAAGGGAGACTGTATCATAAAGTGTATGATCAACACGATGAGGTGAGGAGGGGAAATGGACGTGGCTATTCCAGAAGGAGGTCACGGCAGTTCGCTTCACTCCCCCTACATCACTACATGGTGGATTTGTGCAACCTACCTGAACGCAGTTAGTATCTACTTCCTACTACTACGGGCCAACTGCCCCGCGATTGTTGCGCGACTGGGAAACGCACTGGCGCTTCGTCCATGCCGACACGCGCTGGGGACCTGATGCGTTGCCGAGTCTTCGTCTCACTTGGCGCTATGCGTGATGACAACCAGCGGGTCCCCGTACGACGACGAAGACTGGCCCATCACGATCCGATGCCGCCATTGGCGGTGGCTGAAGCGGTTAGCACGTGAAGAACATGAGCACTTCGCCAGCGACAGCTGTGAGCAGCGTGAGCTTCGAGAATGTCCAGTAGCTGATGTTGAGCCAGAAGCAGACCGTGGCGATCAGGCTCGCGGCGAGCGACATGAACTTGAAAGTGACCGCCCAGATCATGTAGATGGCGGCCATATTCTTGAGCAAGCTGTTGAGGTCCACGTGAGTGCCAATGTCGTCCGGGACGTCCTCGGTAAACGCCTTGAGGAAGATGCGACGCAGAGCGAGACGATTCTGGTTCCGGTTCTTGGACGGATCCGACTTGTACTCTGGCAGGAAGCGGATGAGGGCCTTGTGGATCGCAGAACGAGTGACACTTCGCGTTAATTGTTGCGCATGCGAACTTTAGCTCAGTCAGATGCTACACACCTTGCCAGGGAGAGCAAACAGACGTCCAGGGGGCCACAGCTCGTATGCGCCAAACACGATGGCCGGGACGACATTCTTGTTGATGTCTTCACGCAGGTAGAACGGTCCCTTCTTGAAATCTTGCAGCTGTGTTGAGTAATGAATGATGCAGGATTGTTAGCTGACCGTTCTCAAAAGCAGCCAGATGGCTAACCTAAGCAATTGAGTCACACGCACCAGTCCGTCCTTGGAGCGCGTTCCTTCGGGGGAGATGCACACCGAGTAACCGCGCTCGTTCACCGAGTACGCCAAGTGCTTGAGGCTCTTCAGCGCCGACGAGCTTCAACAAGCACGCATAATCGACTAACGTTAGACAGTCACATTCGAGTCAAAAATGCAGCACTGCACGGTCACTTACCGGTTACCACGATCGATCGCAACAAAGTCAAAACCCCATCGCGCCGCCCAGCCCAGGCACGGAATCATAAACAGACTCTTCTTCGCCGCAAACTACGCGCGCGTGACCGAGGTGACTGTTAGATACTCGCGCGACATAGACACGCAGATCAATGATGCCCGTTTAACTGGCCGCACTTGGATCGTACCCGCAACGCAGTCGGCGACGCAGCATTGGCAATAAACCCGTCCAGGTTGGAGGCGTGGCTAATAACAGATAGAAACAACACCAAACGCGATGTCAGCAAGAAACTCATCAGCTAGCACGCGTCACAAAGACCGTACCTGAACATGCAGACGACGGCGTCGCTGATGTTGCCGATGTTATCTTGCCCTTCGGCCGTGAAGTCGGCGCAGGATGCAATGCAGAGCAGATTCGCCATGGTCCACTATGATGATCATCGCAGCCACGCCAACAACAAGGTCAGCCAGCCAACTCAGAGCTCCCAACAGTATCCAAGCGAGACACGGCAACGTACCGACAGAATGTCCATTGGGAAGTAGTTCTTCTTGACACCGAGCTGCTGCAGCACGGGGTTGAGCAGCTTGAGCGGGATCAGCAGCGTGATGGCGCTAAACCACCCGACCAGCAGCAGGACGAGCGTGGCGAGGCGCACGATCATGTAGGCCAGCTCGAACGGGGACTTGGAGGCCGGCAGCATCTCGAGGCGCAAATGCTTGCGCACGGCATCCAGCTTCTCGTTGGCCTCGCGCATCTCGGGCGCCGTGAGCCACAGCTTCTCAATGCCGAGCTCGTTCATCTTCTCCTCGAGCTCGATGCGCAGCAGCTCGCTGTCGCGGTACAGCTGGCGCCGCACCTGGTTGCGCTTGGCGAGCGACGGCTCCTTGGCCGCCAGCGCCAGCGCCGGCGCCACGCGTGCCTCGATCTCCGCCAGGCGCTCCGCGAAGCGCGCGTCCTTCAGCACTTGCTCCGGCGTCGCCATCGTCGACGTCGACCTTACTTGCTGCACTTTCTCTTCTGATCAATCGATTCCCGTTCCTTTCTTGGAGGGAAACAGGGGGAGGGACGAGGAGGGGGGACAGCTGGAGTGAGAACGAGAACGCAGGCAGGCGTCCGCTGGCTGGCGGACGCGGACGCTTCGAAAAGCGGTTTGACTTGGTGGATATAAGTGGACCGGCGGACGTTAACCCTTGGTGATCATCTGACCCTCCGCCAGTCAACTGGGAAAACTCGAACGCGGCGTCATCGCTCACGCTGAGACCGCCCCCAGCGAAACAACTGTACCATATCAATGGTACACTTTGACGGTGATCAGATGGCTTCATGATTTCAGCAGTGGCCTCGTGTGCAGGTTATCCGGATTGCAGGAAAAAGCTTCATACAGTGAGGCGCTCGCAGCGTACGAGCTTCTGTTCGACCATGGACGAGAAGTAGCCGCGCAGCAGCCTTCGATCAACGTGGCATTGTACTTTGCACAAGGTACAGTGTAATCGTCGCACTCTCGTACTCTATGCGGCCGTTGACGTGGACAACAGAACCACCGCACGCGCTCGGTATGGAAGTGCGCTCCTGCGATGCGCATTGCCTCGTTGCTACGTGGTATCGGAACCATTTTCTTAAGCTTGACCCGGCCGTCGTGGAGACACTTGCGCGAGTTGCCTGAACGGTAGGGTAGATACAGAACACTTCAACGTGTGTTTGCTGCAAGTAAAACTATATGTTGTACCTAAACGTTTTAGTATTTCCATTTTATGGTATTTTATCATTTGTTTTACATAATACTATCGTCCTATTTTCGATCCAGTACCACAATACGGCACAACTCCTTCTAATGCTGAATCGGCCCCATCCTCTGAAGGGGCGTTCGCAGCAGTTTCTTTTCTCATGTTGAAAACGGAGCCAAGCGGCTCGAAGAGGCGTCGAAGCGCACCGCACACTCGCCGCCGCCCTCGGCGCAGTTCTCAAGCGAGAAGCAAACAACCAACACCAGACTGCGCTGCGCCCGAGCGACTGCCCTCTTCGACCGATAAGAGCAAGCATGGCCGACATGGAATGTCCGCAAGCGAGCTGCGCCAGCGCTACGACCGCGGCGGCTTCGTGCGCGACTGCGACCTCAGCGCGGCCCAGCTGCGATCTCGATACGCGATCCCCACCAACAGTAGGTGTTATTGCGCCTCTTGACTCTAGACAGCGGCTGAGAGCTATCTTGCGGTTGGATCTTGGCTGCCATTTCACGATACGCGGCGTTCAAGGAGGAGAAATCCAACGGCAGCATGATGGTGATCGCCGGGGCGGTGGTGGCGCTGGTTATCTTGGCTGGCGCCGCCTACATGCTGATGTAAGAGCCCTCGATGCCTCGCAGACTGCTGCCGCCGCGAGACCCCGGGGTGAGAGCAACACACGGCGGAAACGATTTAGACACCACCTTCGCCACACGAGCACTGCTCGGGAAGCCTTGCTGCGCCAGCGATGACTTCGTTAATAAATCCCTGCATTAAGGAACGCCAGAAGGGCATTGCCAATCTCGTTCTCGCTGGCAGTATTGCTTAGCATACAGTATTGCTTTAGCGTAGCCGCTTCTCGATCAAGCTCCGCTGTTGCGATGCCGATGCTCTGGGCACTCGCCCCAGCACATCGACTTGCAGCGGGATGGACTTTGACATTGAGCGCATAGCGCAATGCTTTAACTGTCATGAATCTGGTCGATATGTGAGCTCTTTTGATCCGTCGACGCTCACGCAGCGCCAGCCCCAGCAAAGATGAGAACCCATCAATTAGCCCGACGCCGACGCTGCTGCAAAGTCGACAAGCCAATTGACTCGATCGCTGGTCCAGAACCTGCTCGCGGATCCGCACGTGTAGTGTATTTTACACGGCATGTAGACGAGAATGCAGGCGCCGACATGCCCAAGAGCTGTTTGTACACTGTTGCTCCAGTTTGGTCTCTTTGTGAATGGTACACTGTACCATTCTCCAGCGTGGGCCGAGTCTCGGCGGGCATTGCACATCATTGGCCAGAATGGGCTCCGCATCTTTTCGTATACTGACCAGCACTCGCGCGTATAAAACGCGTATTCGGACGCATACTTGGCCAGAAAAACGGGTTCGCTATACACTCTATAGCGTATACCGACGAAATAGGGAGACAAGCGTCGACGAAAGTGACCGGAAGTGGTCACAGCCACTTTAGTCGCGCAGCAGCAACTCCACCAAGCCCCCGAGAAAGAAGAAGGCGAAGAAGCCGCCGCTGTACGACGCCCAGCGACCGCCAGAAGCCACCGAGTCGCCATGAACTACCTGCTCTTCCTCTACCTGAACCTCGTGCGCGGGCCGCAGCTCATGGAGGAGCGGCGGAGGAAGGAGGATGCCGAGCGGATGGCCAAGCTCGCCGAGGACATCAAGGCCGGCACGCTGTCGGCCACCGTGGCGTGCAAGAAGTGCGACGTGCAGATCAACCGCATGATGGTGCGTCCGGACGCCACGAACGAGCCCATGTGCGCTGACTGCAAGGCCAAGGAAGCCGCCGAGCACCAGCGCGAGATGGCGGAGGCCATGCGCATGTCGCCCTTCATGTGGTTCCAGCTCTTCGTCATGCTGCTCGGCATGACCGTCTTCTTCCATCGCAACGTCATGCCGCTATTCTGATGGAGGAGCCGATCGATTGAACTGTATTACTGGGCGCGAACGGTGGCGGGCGGCTCAGTCGCGGGCCGCCCCGCCCCGCCCGCCGTTTCATTCATGTAGACGCGACCGAACCCAACAGATACAAACGTGCATTTCGCCATGGGAGACACCTTTACACGTGATAATAGACGTTGCTCGTTCGGATGGGATGCTTGTCACGACTCGATGCCCCGCACCACAGTGTGGCGGCCACACCATGAGCGAACCCGTCACGTTCTCGATGCTCTGGATTCCAGAGCACTGGAGATTAAAAAAAAAAATCCAGAGCGTTTCTATCCACTCCGTCTAGAATAGAAACTATCATTTAGAAACGCTCGTGAGTGATGGTCAACCACCAGCTTGAAATGCAACCCATGCCGTTGATCCACAACACAAAAGCGAGCGACCGCGCAACAGTAGACGCGGCGCAACCTTACCGGTAGTACTTGTACTCGAGAGCGTTTCCAAGCGGCAATGGCGGTGGCGCGCAGGCCCCGAGGGGCGACCCACTGGGCGTGGGACGAGGACGAGCTGACGCAGGACATCGTGCGGCGGCTGCAGAGCGGCGAGGGGCTCGAGACGCGCCAGTTCCTCAAGCCGATCTTCCGGTACAAACTCCCATCATCCGGACCCCGCCGCCGCCGTGTCTTTCTGTTCACACTCGTTGCTGCTCGGCCCGTAGGTGGATGAAGATCGGCGTCCACAAGGACGGCAAGCGCGACGACGAGGCGGTCGAGAAGGCGTTCGCGTTCGTGGACTGGCTGGTGCGGTTGACGACCGAGGGCGACGCCGACCTGGGCATCGCCGCGCTGCCTGCCGTGCAGCCGAACTACGCGCTCAACACGATCGTCACGGCCAGTCAGCGCGCGGGTAGCCTTGAGGAGGCCGAGCGCGCCTTCGACTTGCTCGTCAAGCACGGCTACGAGCCGGACGTGTTCACGTACACAGCGCTCATCGACGTGACCGCGCGGAGCGGCGACGTGCGCGCGGCCATCGCGGTACGCCTCCTATCAGTTGCAACTTCTCATACTACCCGTCGCTTGGTACTAACCTTTCCGACCGATTACGCTATAGAGATACGAAGAGATGCGGACGTCGTCGTCACGGCCGAACATTGTCACGTACACGACGCTGATCCGCTCGATCGGGTTCAACGACAGCGTGGATCCCGCCCAGTGCCTCGCGTTCCTCGCCCACGCCCGCGAGGACAACACGTTTGACGACGCGCTCTTCCTGGAAGCGCTCACCGCGTGCGCGCACCGCAAGAGTCTGGACGTTGCCGAGGCGATCGTGAGTGATATCTCGGCCGAGTCGCCCAAGCTGCGCGCCGACGACCGCTTCTTCCACGTTATCGCGGAGCTGGTTGAGCAGTTTGAAGGCGACCGAGATGAAGACGTGCTTGAGAAGTGGTTGGCGCTACAAGTCGTGTCACCGGAGGAACACCAAAAGGTGCTTGCAGCTCGTGATGCTTTAAAAGCTGCTGCCGCCAAGGCATCGGAAGGTGCGGGAAAACTTGAATTGCACACCGTTTCATTAATTGGAGATTAACTTGGCGAAATTGCTCCGCCCGTGTCCTTGATACTCGAAGGGACCAAGGTGCTGGGCTGCCTCGGGTTCCAGACGTCGGAATCGGTGCGGAAGGCTGTCGTCCAGCACGATATTGAGAGGCTGATGACCCGGATTCGTGCAGGCGCCCTCGTCACCGTGTACGTCCAGCCGTGAAAATCTGTTGCGGAAGCATCTGGTCGCCAATGCCTGTCCTCGCTCACCAATAGTGTGCGCACTTGATGCTTTTGCGAATGCAGGAACGACTTCGAGACGCTGATTCACCAGTGCCGCAAGCGCAAATGGAAGGAAGATGTCGCGGTGATTTTGGACGCGATGCGACAAGTGGCTGAGCATGGCTGGCACGACACTGACGACAAGGAGGAGGGAGCGGAACCAACTGTGGCGTTCACTAGCAACGGTAGCACGGACAGCTCGAGTGACAGTGCCTCTCCGTCTGCATCATCGCATTCCGACATCCCCCCGCAGCCGCAGATGATGCCGACGTCCAAGACTTACGTCTCAGTCATTGACGCGTATCTGACCTGCGGCGACGAGCCGATGGCCTGGGATATCGTCGAATACGTCGGTCAGCAGCCTGGACTCGAGCGCGAGTTTGGGTTGTATCGCAAGTTCATCCGCGGCGCGTACCTGATCACCAACTGCGACCACATTGCGGCGCTGATCCAACTCGCGCGACAGGATGGCGTCACGTTCACGACTCGCATGTGCGTGGAGGTCGCGCGGATGTTTGGGTATCTCCACAACGAAGGCTTCGCTTTGATCTCCAACGACCTCCGTGACCTTATCGACCCGTCGGAAGTGAAGGTCAAGCAACAAGCTGCCTTGGAAGAACTGGTCAAGTCGTGCGCGTACAAGCAGAACGAGCGAGGCGTTGAGGAGACACTGAAGAACATGCTCGCCGCGGGGTTCCAGCGATCGGCCAACACGGAAACGGCCGTCTTCATCGCGTGCATCCAGCATAGCGCGTTCGAGCAGGTCAAGTTGACGCTGGCCCACTTCCAGCGCGAGAATCTGATCATGGACATCCCCGTCTACGACTCGCTGCTGCGCGAGATGTACTTCAAATACACTCGTCGCGGCAGCGTGTTCGACGAGGCATCGCGCAAGGTGGCGATGAAGACTCTGTACATCCGTCGCGCGCTCTTTGAGCAGGCGTTCCAGGATCGCGCACAGCTGGAGACGATGATCAACGATGACAACTCTTCTGTTGGAATGTCTGAGGAACATCTGGGTGAAGGCGAAACCAGTCAGGATGAACCTGAGAACGCAAGCGCACTTTACTTCTGGTGTCGCCGCTCTAAGCTGCGCTGTGCGCCGCTCATGTTTGCGCAGCACGCGGTCGAGATCCTGACGACGATCCGGGACAAGACGTCTAAACAGGCAGCGGAACGTACGATCCGGGTTGCGCTCCTGACCGCCGAGGATCCTGTCATGTTCCTGTTGAGAGCTGTCACTGCGTTGCGGTTCCTCGACTTGACGTATCGCGCCCTGGGCAAGTTGGCCAAGCAGCTCCTGGCGCTCATCACCTCGGAGCTGCAGGTCGAGCAGCGTCACGCCGAGTTCTGCGTCTCGCAACTGCCGCTGCTGACCGTCCACATCGTCAAGGAGCTTGACGACGTGGTCGGTTTATACCGCGAGTACGCATCGGATCTGCTCTCCTTTGCGCTCGACGCACTGGAGCGCGACAATGTGGACAAGGTGATCGGCTTTATGACGCACCGCGAGGAGCTCTACTCGCTCGAGACGGCCAAGCTCGTGACGCCCAAGCTCGCCGACCTGTTCGTGTACAGCGGATCGAGCACCGTTGTGCAATACTACAAGCCGGAGGTGCCTGACTCGCTCGAGATGCGGCGGCTGTTCATTCGAGAGGTCATGGAGATGGAGAGTCTCGATCTGCCCGAAGAGGGCGACGAAGAAGAGGACGACGCGCCCGCGGCGTCGTTCCCGTGCACGTCGCGAGCGATCCGGGAGTTCCGCCTGCAGCACGAGCCAGAGTTCATGCCGTTCGTGATGCGGTCGCTGCATGAGACGGAGCGGATGACCTTCACGACTGCCGAGCGCGACGAAGATGACGGCGTTGCGTATTTGAAGATCCCACTGGACCAAGAGCATGTCGTTGTGGTCGACAACGACGACACCATCGCTTTGGCCTACAACGTGCTGAAGCATAACAGTATACGCGCATTAGGCTTGGACGCGGAGTGGCGCCCAGACAGGGGCCACGGCACCACCCAGTCCAAGTGCTCCGTGCTGCAAGTCGCGTGCGCGAGCTACGCCTTCCTGTTCGACTTGATCAACACGTCGATGGGGGATCTGGAGGACCTGTTCACGCACTTGTTCGCGTCGGAGCGGATCGTCAAGCTCGGCTTCGGCCTGGACGGCGACGTCAAACGCCTGCGGTGGTCGTTCCCCGAGTCCAAGTGCTTCGACGTATTCAAGAATGTGGTGGACTTATCGTTCGAGACGCCTCATCCAATGGCGTGCCTCGACGGCATGTACTCGATCCTCGGCTGCGACGACGAGGGCGCTGTCTTGGCTCCGCGACAACCCCGCCGCGCCAAGGGACTGAGCGCCGTCGTCAAGGAAGTGCTCGGCCTGCCGCTCCGCAAGACGCAGCAGCGCAGCGACTGGGAGCGCCAGCCGCTCACGCCCGCACAGATCTCGTACGCGGCGCTCGACGCCTTCTGCCTGCTCATGCTCCACGACGCGCTCCAACAGGCGACGCCCCAGCAGTAGACGCGCTAACGTTAGGTAGATTTGTGAGCCGTTGAGGGGTAGAACGTGTTGAAGTTGGTGGGGCTTCTGTTATGAATGTGCACGGTAGATGCAACAACCGCCTGTGTCCGATTAGTTCTGTCGTCTGATTTGATCCCTCCTCTCAATACAAGTTAAATGCCTCTAAACAATGGACAGTCCCAACCGGACAAATGCGCTGCTATACTTTGGCGTTGGCTTTCTTTGGCAGCCAACTGCCAGTCTCCAAGTGGCTTCGCGTCCAACGTAAGCTCTGCGTCGACCTCATCTCCCAGTTACTTCTGTACGTAGTTCCTCCTCCTGGGCGATGGCGGACGAGGTGATCGTGCTGGAGGACTCGTCCAGCAGTTCGGAGGGCGACGAGCGCGTGGAGCACCGCCGCCAGGCGCCCGAGCGGCCGCGAGCGCCAGGAGCAAACGCTAGACGAGCGGCTGGCGC
>JAADYG010000221.1:0-44046 GCA_023338115.1 Phytopythium boreale
GGCCAGCGAAATCGCGCTCGTTAGCACAAATGGCGCATTTTAGCCAATTAGATCTACCAAATATCTAAACAGCGTCCGCCAATTCGTAAAAATGACGGAGATATACCCGCAAACGTGGGTAGCCGATCGAACCTGTCGCGGAGTGTACAGTACTGCGGTTCACAGTTGATTGTGGCGCAGCATCCTCCTTTGAGAGTGGGTCGTCGTTCATCTCCTTTTGTGAACACTACACCAGCGCGTACGCCGTCGATTTGTCCAACCAGAGTACACCAGCGACTCTGGATTACGCCCCCAAGTGATTTTGCCAACGACGAAGGCTGGCGTCGCTCGAGTCGTCGAAGACCCCGTGTGTCCTTCGAAGACTCCCCCGAAGAGAGGCCCCTTCGTCAGTACTGTACACAGCATTATTATGCTGTGCACCGTGCTAACATTCCCCCCCCCTGTGATCTTTTCATGGGCAGAGCATGGAAAGATCTCCTCGGCCGAGTGCTGGACAGTGAAGCCATGCGTGCCGCTTATTTGGATCCCATCGAAATGAGACAAAGGACAATCTCTGACACATTGGGGGGGGGAGGGGGGGGGAGGGGGGGGGATGGTGTAGCCATTACTCACCTTGAAGTAGTCGATCTAGTGGCTTCATCGCGCCTTTTCAAGGGGTGAATGGACGCAAGAGGCAGCGCCGGACCTTGTGCAGTATGCAGTCGAACGCCTCCATCAAACCATCTTTGTGGGCACCACTAGCTCATGACCCAGCCAACGACTGCGCCATGCCATGACATGATAAGTCGGCACAGTATTTCTCTGACGGAGTGCATAATCATCAAGAAACCGATGCCGTTCGACGAAGCCGCGAGCTTGTATTTATAGCACAGACCGCGCTCTCCGACCGCTCCGCAGTCACTGGACGACGCTTCCGCCGCGTCGGCTTCATCGTCGTAACCGCTTCTTGAGCGTAGCGTTCGAGAGGAGAACGCCCGGGCCATTTCTCCATCAGAAGCTGCGTGGTCGGATCATGTCGCTCTCCACCAAGGACGCCTACGCCGGCTTCCTGCAGCGCGATCAGCTCGCTGTCGCTGCGCCCATGGCAGGAATGAGCGAACGGAACCACGACAAGAGGGCGGAGAAACCAACCGAGGTCAGTGGAGCGGCGTCGCCGCCTATAGCGGCGCAGATACACGCGATCCGCTCTCTGAATCGCTACCAGCCTCTCCAAAGTCAAGAGCGCGCGCGCTCGACGTCGACAGTGATGGCAGATTTTGATCCGCTGTCGCCCGCCAACCTCGCGCGGGCCTCAGACCCGTGGTATGACAACAATCTGGTGAAGGCTTCTATCACGACGACCACCGCCACCAGGTCGGTTGACAAGGATCACGGCACCCATGTTCTTCCAGCTACCGGCGACTCGACTGTTGCTCTCCTGGACAACCCAAAGGACGGCGAATGGGGCGAGTTCGTCACGTTTACTCCGCACCAAGACGAGAAGCAGGGCGCAACAACAGTTTCAGCTCAACTAGCGGCCGACACGGCACCACCGCCAGCAACAAAAGCAATAAAGCGCGACGGAGACCACCACGCGAGACGATCACTCGCCTCGTTGCCCAACAAGGAGCAAGACAGCGCCAATCACCCCAATTTCTCAAAAGCAGCGACTCCGCCGCCGTACCCACCCTACTCTCGACCTCCATATCTCGCGCGTAATAGCATGCCGAGCTTGCCGGCGCAGCGGTCGACCAGATCGTTCAGCGATTTGCTGCTCGAGCGCATCGCCTCGTCGTTTCGAGGCGACCAGAACGGGCGGAGTTCGTCGTTTGCTGACCTCTTCTCGCTCGTGCCGGCCTCATCAGCCAGCTCAGAAGCCCCTCCTCGGAGTTATGACTCGTATGACGTCACATTCGAGCGCGGGCCGATCGGACTTGAGCTCGAAACGGACTGGTACGGACGCCAGGCCGTTGTCAAGGGCTTCAAGGAGGTCAACAATGGCAAGGACGACGGCCCTGCGAAGCTCTGCGGTATCATTCGAGTCGGAGACGTGCTGACGGCCATCAACGGCGACTCATGCCTCGAAATGAACTTTACCGAGACGCTGGCACGACTGCGCGATGTGAGTCACGAGCGGCACGTACTGCATTTCAAGTCGCTCGAGGCCGCTGGCGACTTGAGCGTCTACAGCAATGACCTGGACATCGTGCATGCCAAAAAGCTCATTCACCAGCACAAGGAGAAGTTCTACCAGCCACCACCGCGAGCGAAGAAGAAGAACATGAAGGAGACTACAGCCAATCGCGAGACCGGTCAGAGCCAGAACCAGCAAGCGCACCAACAGCAGCGAGATCTCATTCACGGGTGTGTCGAGCGGCTGCGCGGACCGACCGTGACTGCGTTCAACTTCCATCGCGAGAACACGGGCGAGTTCCTACTCGCCTGCTCGTGCGTGAGCGAAGCGACTGGCGTGTTCCTGTTTCACACGCTGCAGGACTCGCACCTTCGCGAGTTCAAAGACCTGCCACAGAGCGAAGACTCGGCCGTATACCTCGGCCAAATGACGCCCAACTTCATTGGCACCGAGTTCACGCTGCTGGACCACCAGCAGAAGCGGCGCAACGAGCTCGGCTTCATTGAGTATACCTCGAACGTGCTGGGTCGCGTGCCAAACTTCCTCAAGTGCGTGTTTCCTCGACCTTGCAAGCCGAGTGACGGAGACGAAGACGACGATGAAGGTGATAGCGAAAGCGAAGACGACGGCCCGGACAAGGACAGTGACAGTGAAACCGGAAACGACGGCGCAGTAGCGACCGATCAGACAGCACAAGACACCGATCGCACCGATAGTCGATCACAGGAGAGCCAACACCCATCGCGATCGCATGAAGCATCATCCATCGGCACTGGTATGGGAGACGACAGCGCGCGTTTCAACACGCACAACACCATGATGGACCGCAACGGCAACATCTCGGAGCGGTACAAGCGTCTAAAGCAGTCGCGGAGTCTGTCGATCGTCGAACGGCTGCGAGCTTTCTCGCTGAATGACCTCGACGTGAGCCTGGAGCTGGCTACAGCAGGTATCACCGCCGTGTCCGAGAACTTCGAGTCCGCTTGGCTGGACGAGGACGACCATGCCGGTCGCTCCCGCGTCATGCGCGTTAAGCAGGCTCGGCTGACAGGCATAGGGAGGCAGCCTGACGCCTCGACGCCTTACGGCGCCGTCGAGCCGGACGACTACCAGTGCGATCTGATCGTGTTTGAAACCAAGAAGCCGACTTGGAACGAGACGCTGGGCGCCTGGACGCTCAACTTCCAGGGACGCGTCAAGATGGCGTCCAAGAAGAACTTCATGCTTGTCGTCGAACAGGGAACGAGCAGATGGAGCACGAGTTCAGCGAGGACCGAATCTACCTGCGGTTCGGCAAGGTGTCCAAGACGCGGTTCACGCTCGACTACGCCGCGCCGCTGTCGCCCATTCTGGCGCTCGCGATCGCCGCCTCCAGCTTCGCGCACAAGATCGCCGTCACTTAAACGGAAGACTGGGAAGACCAGGACCGTCTAGATGAATTACACGCGTATGAGTACATTCCTTGCTGCGATTTCACATCCTCATCGCGCGATGAGGCCAATCTCGTGGAGAAGATGCCCTTCGAGGGATCGTACGAAGGAGACAATAGTACTCTCGCTCTATTCGCGTGTGTTTTCTTCGCCTCACCACAGCTCGTCATCGTCGTCGTCGCCCAACGCGGTGCCAGTGAGAAGCATGTCGAACGGGTCGACCACAAACTCTGCGAGTTCGGCCGACGGGATGAACGCGACGTGGTTGGCGAGCGCCTTCTGCATCTTCCACATCGCGCGGATCGCCTCCTGTTCCGCTGGCGAGGCGCTCGATGGGATCACAGGCGCCGTCGTGGACGGGGGTACGATGCCTTCGATGAGGCCCACGCACCCGCCCTCACTGTTGAGCACAGCGCCGCCGCACATGCCTTCCTCGAGCACTTGCTCGCTCCTGGCGAACGCTTGTCCGCGCGGGCTCTTGCCCACAAACTGACCGGCAACTTCCTTCGGGTACTGCCCGATCGCCTCCATCGCCCGCTGGAGTTCGCGGTCGACATCACTCCCGCCCTCTTGCTGGAGCTGCTGGTGGCCAGTGAAGAGCAAACTGTCGCCGGGCGAGCAGTCACCGGACAGCAGCTTTAGCAGATGCAGCAGCTCGGAAACCTCGGGCGTCTCGAGCACGTGGCCATCGGCGAGCTCGAGCATGGCCACGTCTCGCTCGCCGTGCACCCAGACGCGCTGGTCGAGCGGCAGGTCCAGCAGGACCTTGGGCGCGGCACTGACGACCGCCGCGTCCGCGTTGTGCGGCACCTCGAGCAGCTGCAGCGAGTGCCGCACGAACGCCTCGCTCACGTGCTGCAGCCAGTCCCACTTGTCCGCGAAGTAGTTGGGGAACAGCCACGGACACGCCACGTGCTGGCACGTGAGCACCGCGGGCGCCGACCCGCCGTCGCGCCGCAAAGTCGACGCGTCCACGAGGACCGCCGAGCCCCTGTCCGTTCGTTCGGTTAGTGGAGAGCGTTAGACAAGCACTAGAGATGCGAGAAAGACCAAGGCGGTTGGGTGGTTACCTGCTGAGATACTCGAGCTCGGCCATGCCCTCGTGCGGCAGGCGGAAGCGCGTCGTGAGCGACAGCACCGCGCGCCGCCCCCTCGTCGTCGCCATTGTACCAAGTTCCCTAGTCGGACGGTTGACGGATGCTGTATTGGGCTGGTTTGACAAGCTAGAGGGGCTACTATTCGAGTGCTTGTATGGTCGGTTGTCAGCGGTGATTCTCATGACACGACTTGATCCAAGATGACATTCGGAATTCGGCAATTGCGGCATTGCAAGGTGTCTTTTGCCCGATCAAGCATGGTCACAAGCCCGCATATTCGCCCGGTGTCGATTTTAAATGCTGATTGTAACTAAACGGCTATGAACCAGTAAAGGAAGGTCGTACGTCCTATTGGACGCGAGCGAGCCGCTCCAATGACGAATAGATAGGCGTATTGGCCGTTTGACTCGGGTGATGACGGGCGTCGTGCTTCAATGCATTGAGAGCTGGCGCAGCTCAATTGATCGCCCGACACTACATAGTCAGCGGGACATTGCCGTCCTGGGCACCTCGTTCAACGTGTTTCCATGGCTTCAAGCTTGTTCCCATGGCAGGCGGCTTGGGAAGTGCTGGACTTCATGTCGCTAACGCACGAGCGCATCCGTTAGCTTTGAAAGCCGACGCTGTCGTTGTCTGCGCTATTGAATTGAGTGCCGATGCGGAAACGGACACCTCTTGTCATTGTGGTGGTTGAGTTGGTGCTCAACGCCCGGGACGACGCGCTGATGGGACGTTCAGCGCATTTTTCCTGCCCACTTAGCCGGTATTTCTGGCAGGGACGGACGTTCGACGCGCGTTCTCCGGTCTATTGATAGGATCCAACTGCGATTAATCGCCTGCGTCCTTGGCACGAATCGCTGGCATCCAAAATAGACGCGGACCAACCTCAACTCGCCTCACCTCATGGTCTGTTGCTGCCAGTCGCATCGTCGCGTGAAGACAACAGTCGGAGGCTAGACCAGAAAGGTGTGTAATCCCACGCCAAGAATGGGACAACTCGTCGGTCTTTGGCCTGAAGTTTGAGGCGCAACGGAAGAAAAGGCGGATGGCGTCCTTCCTGCGGCGAGCGAGTCGGCAAACCCTCGGACACTCACTTCTGAATTTGCTCGACATCGACAAATCCAGCTCAGCATCCAGCTCAAGCTTCTGCTTCGCTCCCCAGCCTCCTCCTCCCCACTTCCCCAACCACCACAATGCTGAAGCCCTTCCTCCTCGCGGCGGCCCTCGCCATCCTCTCGGCCAAGCCGTTCGTCAACGCGTACGCGCCCTGCTCGTCTGGACAGGACGAAATGAGCGTTGAAGGCATTGAGGGAGTCTTCTGCGTCACCGGCCCGATCTGCATGGGCGAGACCAACACGGGCGCGTGTCCCGCCGTCCAGGAAGGACTGCCATACGGCTCGTACTGCGGCCTCGTCCGCACCGGAATCTACGGGTGCAAGGTTCTCACCGCCGACATGATTCCCACGAGCGCTCCAACAACGGATGCACCGGTCCCTACCACCACTGCCCCCGTCCCGACGACCGCGGCTCCCGTTCCCATAACTGTGGCTCCCGTCCCGACTACCGCCGCTCCTCTCCACACGACTGAGGCTCCGGTCCCGACGACTGCGGCTCCTGTGGCCACGACGCTGGCGCCGACCACGGCCGTGGTTACCACGACCACCGTTGTCGGTGCTTGCCCGAGTGGCAGCAGCCCGATCAGTGTCGAAGGCGTGCCCGGTATCTTCTGCGCTCAAGAGCCTGTGTGCATGGGCACCACCTCCAACACGGGCTACTGTCCCGTCGCTCAGAGTGGCCTGCCAAACGGATCGTACTGCGGCACCGTTGCCTCGGGCGTCTTCGGCTGCAAGGCTGGGACTTCTCCGACCACCACCGTTGTCGCTACCACTACTCAGCCGCCTGCTTCGACCACTCAGGCTCCGGTGGCGACCACAGCGGCCCCGACTGTCGCTCCGACGCCTGCTCCGTAGACGTTTGTGAGCACAACGACCACGACAATGAGCACTGCCGTTGGGTCGTGCGCGAGTGGAAGCAGCTCGGTCAGTGTTGAGGGCGTCCCGGGCATCTTCTGCGCGCAGGAGCCCGTCTGCATGGGTACCACGTCCAACGCGGGCTCGTGCCCGGTTCCGCAGAGCGGCCTGCCGGACGGTTCGTACTGCGGAACGGTCGCTTCGGGCGTCTTCGGTTGCAAGGTCGGCAAGGCTCCCACGACAACCGCGACGACGACCACAACGACCACAACGACGACGGTGGCCCCGACGACGCAAGCGCCTGCCCCAACAACTCAGGCTCCAACTGCGACAACCCAGACTCCTACGACTGTGACGACGGCGCCGGCATCCACGTCCACAACGGTTATTACGACGATCTCGTCAAACGGGAAGTGCCCCACGGGGAGCAGCCCGATCAGCGTTGAGGGCGTGAACGGCAGCTTCTGCGCACAGGAACCGGTGTGCATGGGCATCAGCACCAACACTGGCTCATGTCCGGGCGTGCAGAGCGCCCTGCTCACCGGATCCTACTGCACCATCGTGTCGTCGGGCGTGTACGGCTGCAAGATCGGTGGATCCACGCCTGCTCCCACGACGGCGACGACTCTTGCTCCGACTGTGGCTCCGACCTTGGCTCCGACCGTCGCCGCGACCGTGGCGCCAACGCCCGCTGTCACCAACGCGACGACGACGACTTCCACCAGCTCGTGCCCGTCCGGATCCAGCCCCATCAGCGTGGAGGGCCGCAACCGCATCTTCTGCGCGCCCGAGCCCATCTGCATGGGCACAACGACCGACTCGGGCTCGTGCCCGAGCGCCCAGGACGGCCTCGAGTTTGGCTCGTACTGCACCATGATCGAGACGGGCGTCTTCGGTTGCCGCCCCTACGATTACTAAGCTTGGCGAGAGGTCGAGCTTCTCCTTTCATGTTGGACCATGCACGACAACGTAGCCTGAATCAATCGACTTGCTCGTTTACATTAAAGCTCTTGACGACAATCAACCCGAACTTGAAGTCAATTCTCTACTCGAGCTATCATTAGCGTCCGTCAGAAGTCGCCGACGTGACGGCTCTGCTTGTGCTGATCATGTGAAGCGGCGGATCCAAAGAGGTACCGGGCGCGTCTGTTCACCTCTCAGCTCGTGTTGCGAATCTTTGGTGGGGCGCTCAGTCGGGAAAAGAACCCGGAGAGACGGAGGAGAAAGAGAGCGTCGCGTCGGTCCGATGAACGGGGCGATGGAGACCGAGCGCTCCGTCCCGGGCGGCGCGTCCGACGGAGCGACCGCTCCGGCCGCTCCAAAGGACGATGCGCGCGTGGACTTCATCTGCCGGCTCGTGTTGCGCACGTTCCCGGCGGTGAAGAACGAGCGGCTGAACCGCAAGTTGGCGACGGACGCCGTGGCGACGCTACTGTTCGAGTTCCTGCGCCTGCCGGACGCGCGGCTTCTGCTCATCACGGACCACGGCAAGGAGGCGAGTGGCACCGTGGAGGTGTACGCCGTGCCCCCGCCGCGACTCTTTGGGGCGGATGGAGCTCCTAACCCAGCGGATGGCCGGCCCCGACCCCCCGTCTGCGTGCTGTACCTGATCAAGACGGTCAAGGCGCCCGTGAGCACGACCAAGTTCCACGAGGACTTGATGTTCGGCACGCTCGAGCAGAAGGCACTCGAGTCGCTGGCCCAGCTGCTCCACAGCGTGTACGTGCCGCTGATCGGCAACCCGCGCAACCAGCGCATGTGGCCTGAGATGGTCGCTGCGTCCATCATCAGCAACGTGCACGGCTTCTATTCGAGTCTGCAGATCACCCTGGGCCAGACCAAGGGAGCGACGTACCTCCCGCTGCCATGGGACCAGATCGTCATGGATAGCGTGGTCAAGTCGTCCGCGCTCGCCTCGGCAAAAGCGGACGGAGCCTCTTCCTCCTCGACGAGCGGACAGTCCGCGGCGTTAGGACACCAGCAGCAGCCGCACCTGCACCACTCCGGGTCCGCCATGCTGGGCAAGGAGCAAGTGCACGGACTCGAGGGGTGCCTGATCACGTGGGCCAAGCAGATCAAGAACATCCTCAAGCTCGACCCGGAGACGGTGCTGACCAAGAAGCAGAGGCAGCACAGCGATAGCCACGCGGGACCGATGGAGGAGCTCTTCTTCTGGCGCGCCAAGGCCAAGAACCTCAACTCGATCTTCGCGCAGCTCCAGTCCGACAGCATCCGCAAGGTGCTGCAGTACCTGGATGCGTCCAAGAGCACGTACAACGTGCCGTTCGCCAAGCTGTGCAAGGAGGTGTTCCTGACGCGCGCCGAGTCAAACGACAACAGCCACTACCTCCAGCCGCTAGCCAAGTGGTTCGACGCGCTGATCAACGCTGAGAGCTTCCCGGAGATCCGCGACTTGTTCCGTCCCATCATGCACTCGATCCTGCTCGTCTGGAAGTGCAGCCGGTTCTACAACACGCCCGCGCGCCTGGTGGTCTTGATCCGGCAGATTTGCAACGAGGTCATCCGCAAGGCGATGAAGCACTTGAACGGGAAGAAACTGTTTGAGCTGATCGAACAGGACGACCTCGAGCAGGCGAACGGCATGCTGCAGGTCTTACTGCAGGTGTGCGCTCACTTCAAGAGCGTCTACTTCGACTACAAGGCCAAGTCAGTCGCTGAAGTGCCGAGCAACCCGTGGCGCATCCAGAACAACACGCTGTTCATCCGACTGGACGCGTTTCTGGAGCGATGCCACGACGTTTTGGAGCTGACGCAGACGATTTATCAGTTCCAGAAGCTTAGGCAGATGGAGATCGGAGGTACCAAGGGCAAGACGCTGACTACAAGCGTGCGTCAGATCCACGACGACTTCCAGGAGACGTTGGCGCACATGAATAACGTCCACTACGACCTCATGGACCTGGACTCGAAGCACTTTGACGACGACTTTTACACGTTCCGCACGAGGAACAAGGAGCTCGAGCGCCGACTCGCGTCTGTGATCAACCAGGCGTTTGACGACGCCAAGACCATCGCGGGGCGGTTCAAGTGCTTGGACTGCTTCGACGAGCTGCTGGATCGCCAGATCATCAAGAACGAGCTGGAGCGCAAGCACACGGCGCTGATCGCAGCGTATGCGAACGACCTCCACGTCGTTCAGCAAATCTTCGTCGAGAACCGCGATGAGCCGCCGATCCCACACAACCTGCCTCCCTTTGCAGGCGCAGTGGCCTGGTGCCGCGGTCTTGCGGAACGAATCCGCTTTCCGATGGAGAAGCTGTCTCAAGTGTCGCCCCGGGTGGTGCTCGAGCGCGAGGACTCGAAGGAAGTCATAAAGATGTACACGAACGTCATGGCGATACTGCAGGAGTACGAAGTGCAGATGGTCAAGCAGTGGGGGATCTCGATCGAGACGTCGTCCAAGGCCAAGCTCAAGCTGCCGCTGATTCGTCGAGACCCAGTGCCGCTTGTGGGCAACGGGGACAATGCGACGGCCGCAAACAATAAGAGCTCACAGCAGCAGCAACAGCAGCAACAGCAGCAACAGCCACCAAGCACTCCACAGACGTCAACTGGTCAGCTCTGTGTCAATTTCGACCCAGCGCTAGTGCAGCTTCTGCGAGAAGTCAAGTACTTCCTGCTTCTCGGTCTGGACATCCCCGAAGACGCGCTCGCCATCTACAAGCGCACCGAGGTGTTCCGGCGCCAAACCGGGAACCTTGGACTGATTGTCGACATGTACAACACGATTCATTCGACGTTGCTGCCCGTCGAGAGGCCGCTGGTGAGGAACTACCTCGACCGGATTGACCAAGCGCTGAACAAAGGGATGAAGGCTTTGAACTGGAAGTCGCACGGCATCGACGTCTTCTTGAAAGAGTCGATGACGGACGTCAACGAAGCCAACTCGCTTCTCAGCCAGATGAAGATGCACCAGGCTCGAGTTAGCGAGCTGCTGGAGACGTGGAACGCGCCACCGCTGCTTTTTGATCGAAAAAGCAAGGCATTGTCTGTAGCTGAGTTCTTAGAGCTCCAGCAGGGCCTGTGCCAGCAGAAGTACCACACGGTCAAGGACGGCGGGAACGAAATCCACAGGTTGTTGAAGGAAACGCTCAAGTGTCTGCGCGTCTCGCAAGGAAGCCCCGATTGGCGAGCTTACGTCGACTACGTGAGTGGGATGGTCGAGGATGGATTGACCCGCGTCGTGCTCCAGTCCCTTCGACATCTTCGCGACCAGCTCGACCCCAAAAGTATCAAGAACGAGGACTTGCCCGCGCTGCTGGAGCTCGAGCTCGATTTGTACGGCAAGGACATCGTCTACTTCCCCGCGATCCAGGCGACGGCCACCAAGAACGGTCTGCACGATATTATCATGGGGCGCGTGGAAGCGATTCTGCACTGTGCGACGGTGCTCAAACGGCTTGACAGCTCCGAGGGGTCGTACCTCAAAGAGATGAGGGAGAATGTCCAAGTGCAGCTGCTGGTCGCGGACATCACGTCGTTTCTCGACCAGAACGAGAAGACGTGTGGCAGTTTCCGGCAGGCGCTCCTCAAGTACGAGTACTTGTGGACGACGGACTTGCCACAAATGTTCGCCAAGTTCCTCGAGACAGCGTGGCAGGCGTATCCGTACCCCAGTCTCCCCATGATCTCGACAATCACCGTCTCGTCCGATGGAACTGTTTTGGGAACTAGCACGGGCGATCGTCGATCATCAGTGTTTGGCCATGAAGCAGCGTCCGTGACTATGGTCGCGGCCCCGATGCCTGCCCAGCTGCTCGACCTCCAAATCTTTGAGGAGCGGATTCAGTTCTTCCTGGGCTTGCAGAACGAAATCTCCGAGTCCAAGCACGCCAAAGACGTGGGTTTTGTCCGCGTCAACTCGCTGTCAATCAAGCAGGCGCTCTCGACCTGGGTGACCAAGTGGGTCTACATGTTCACACAGTACTTGCACGACCGCGTGGTGAACCAGTTGATTTGGCTGGACGAGTTCATGCACCGCGTGAATAAAGGCCTGGACCAAGACGTCGAGACAGATAATCTGGAGCTGGGCAAGCGCGCGCTCATGACTTGCATGCACCACATCCGCAACGTGCGACGGCTGATGCGCGAGGATTTACTCGTCAACTTTGATCCGCTGAAAGCGGTCGTCGTGCTGCTCAAGCAGAACGGCATCTCGCTGGAACAGTCGTACGTCGGCAAGGAAAACGTCTTGTCGTTCCTGGACCAAGTGCCGATGCGGTGGGAGAACATGGTCAACAAGACGTTCAAGAAGAAAGAAGCGATCCAGCCGCTCCAGAACCTCATGATGGAGTCGATCCGTGTCGAGACGGCCGAGTTTAGCCGACGTGTACAGGCGTTGAAGGACGAGTTCCTCGTCACGGCTCCTCTCCATGCGCCTGCCGGTGGTCAGTCGATTGCTGATGCATACGAGCAGTTGGACGCATATCATAACAAGCTGAGCCACGTAGAGCAGGAAGCCGACAGGCTGCTGGAACTGGAAGACATGTTCGAGCTCGTGTCCAGTAAGAACGACCTCCTGGTGGTGTTACGCTCGGATTTCGTGATGCTCAAGCACGTCTGGGGCCTCGTCGCGCTGCTTGACAACATCTACAGCCACAAGTGGCAGTCGCTGACGTGGGACGAGCTCGATACTGATGAGCTCATGGAAGAGCTCGACAGCATTGAACGGTGCCGCCAAGCGACGTTCCCATCCACGCGAGCCGTGAAGGACTGGCCCGTGTATCAGCACCTGATCCAGAAGTTCCAGCAAATGGCGGTGATCTTGCCACTCGTCAAGAACCTCCACTCGCCATTTGTGCGCGACCGACACTGAAAGAGCTTGATGGTCTTGACAAGGAAGCACTTTGATCTCGGAAGTAGTTCGAGCTCTGATTCAGGCACAAAGGCTGGGATGCCTCGCCAAACTTCGACTGCCAGCACATCACTCCGGTTCGAAGATGTGCTGCGCCTCGACCTCTACCGGTTCGTAAACGAGGTGAACGACATTGTGGAGATGGCGTCGCGAGAGTTCAAGATCGAGCAGCAGCTCGACGCCATCGAGACCACATGGGGCGCCTTCCAGCTCGAGTTTGTTCCGTATCGAGCATCCGGCTTTAAGGCTCCGCCACCTGAGCGCAAGTCAAAGCCCAAGCTTGTGCGGCGAACGTCATCTTCGAGCAAGAGTGTCCAAGACGATGCTGATGTCACGACCGAGAGCAGCGAGATTCTATCAAGTCCGACCGAACAAGGGGAAGGGGATCTACTGATCCTGAAAATGCCCAACACCGTCATTGAGTCGCTCGAAGAGTACCAACTCCAGCTCCAGACGATGGCGGCCGCCGGGAAGTTCGTGACATATTTCAAGGAGAAAGTGTTCGAGTGGCAGCTTCGGCTGGGAAACGTCGACACCATCCTGAAGCTGTGGATTACTCTACAGCGACAATGGTGCAGTCTCGAGTCGATCTTTTTGAGTACGCCGGGTGATATCCAACGTCAACTACCGTCCGAGTTCCAGAGGTTCCAACGCGTAGACCAGGGGATCAAGGAGCTGTTTGCAGACGCGCAAATGTTCCCGACGGTTCTTGTCGCGTGTTGCCGGCGCGATGGACGTGAGCAAGTGCTGCGCGACTTGCAGGGGGAGCTGGAGATTTGCCAGAAGGCGCTCAATCAGTACTTGGATGGCAAGAAGGACATCTTCCCGCGCTTCTACTTCGTCTCCAACGCCTCACTTCTCGAGATCCTATCGAACGGCAACTCGCCTCCGCGGCTACAACCGCATTTCGGTAATTGTTTCGACGGCATTGAGGTGTTTGAGTTTGAGAGCGTGCATCCTGGGAGTGGCGGGGGCAATAGCCAACAGCAGGCCAGCTCAAATGCCTCATCAAAGACGCCAGGCCGGGCCTCTCAACTGGGATCGTCGTCCTCGTCGGAGAAGATCGCGGAGCGATACTTGGCGATGGCTATGCGCTCAAAGGAAGGGGAAGTCGTGCAGTTCTCAGACTCTCACTTGATCCACGGCAGCGTCGAGAACTGGTTCAACGACCTGGTCGTCGTCATGCAGGACACTCTGCGCCAGGGCATCTTTGACGCGATCGAGCGAAGCGCTCTGTGGGGTGTAGACTGCGCACGCCACACGTGGGTGTTCGACTACCCAGCGCAAGTGGCTTTGCTGTCAAGTCAAGTGGTCTGGACGGAGGAAGTCGAAACCGCACTGGAAGAGCAAGAGAACGGCAACGAAGAAGCACTCAAGAAATATTGGGATGTGTCCACCGTACGGCTGGAGGAGTTGATTCGACTGGTCCAAGGCTCGTTGCCATCCCTGGACCGGCAGAAGATCATCACGCTGATTACCATCGACGTCCACGCTCGTGATGTGGTGCAGTCGCTGATCACCAAGAAAGTAAACAGCTCGCTCGACTTCCAGTGGCAGTCGCAGCTGCGGTATTATCTGACTCCCGTGGCGACCTCGGGTGGGCCACCAAGAAAGGAGGTGTACATCAAGATTTGCGACTTCCGGTCGTTCTACCGATACGAATACGTCGGTAACTGTGGACGGCTCGTAATCACTCCGCTGACGGCTCGCTGCTATGTGACACTGACAACCGCACTGCGGTTGCGCCTTGGAGGTGCGCCTGCTGGCCCTGCTGGTACCGGTAAGACTGAGACGACCAAGGATCTGGCGCGTGGGATGGGGCTTCAGTGCTACGTGTTCAACTGCAGCGACCAAATGAACTACAAGACGATGGCCGATATCTTCCGGGGTCTTGCGCAGACTGACGCGTGGGGCTGTTTTAACGAATTCAACTGCATCTCCGTCGAAGTGCTGTCGGTTGTCGCTACGCAAGTCAAGACCGTGTTGGACGGCTTGGTCACCATTTTGGGTACCAGTGCGCGCGCTGGCACCGCCGGGAGCGGAGGAGCCGACGCCGTCGCCTCAGGAAACCATGACACTACGACGGTAGCGCCGGTCGTGATGCCTCCAATCGGAACCTGCGACTTCTTCGGGAAGGCGATTACGTTAGTTCCGACTGTGGGGTTCTTCATCACCATGAACCCTGGTTACGCCGGCCGCGCGGAGCTACCGGAGAATCTCAAGGCGCTGTTCCGGTCGTGCGCAATGATCAAACCCGACTTGCAGCCGATTTGTGAAAACATGCTCATGGCAGAAGGGTTCATGAAGGCGCGCATGTTGTCTGTCAAGTTTGTGACGCTGTACAGTCTGAGCAGCGAGCTTCTCTCCAAGCAAAAGCACTACGACTGGGGTTTGCGAGCCGTCAAGTCGGTTCTCCTGGTTGTGGGAAGCATGCGTCGCGCGCTTGCTAACGCCTCGGAGGAAGTCGTGCTGATGCAAGTTCTTCGCGACTTCAACACTCCTCGGATCCTGCCAGCAGACTACCCAGTGTTCCTTGGGTTGCTTAACGATCTCTTCCCGGGACAGTAGCTCTCCCACATGAAGGACGACGCGCTTCGCTCCAAGTGCATGCAAGTGTGTGCATCACGCAAGCTTCAAGCAGAGGAAGGCTTCCTCAAGAAGGTTATGGAGTACGAGGCGGTGCTCAAGGTGCGCCATAGTGTCATGCTGATTGGCCCAGCTGGGTGCGGCAAGAGCACAATCTGGACAACGCTGTTGGCATGCCATAACTGCTTCCCAAGCCTTCATGGCGAGGCCTCAAAGCCACTAACAGTGTACGAAACCGTCAACCCCAAGGCGATTACGGCGGACGAGCTGTACGGGTTCATGACGCTGGAGAATGACTGGAAGGACGGCGTGCTGTCCTCTATCATGCGCAACATGTCCAAGGACATTCCTCCGTTCAACGACTCTCAAACATACAAGTGGGTCGTGCTGGACGGTGACATTGACGCGGTCTGAATCGAGAGCATGAACACGGTGATGGACGACAACAAGGTGCTGACGCTCGTGTCCAACGAGCGCATCCCATTGACGCGTTCAATGCGCTTGGTGTTTGAAATCTCGTCTCTGGTGAACGCGACGCCGACCACCGTCTCACGCGCCAGTATTATTTACGTCAACGAGTCCGACATCGGTTGGCGCCCGCTCGCGGAGTCGTGGGTCCAGAGACGAGAGAGCGCAGCCGAAAACGCCGTGCTTCCCGGCTTGTTCGCCAAGTACATTGACGCCATGTTTGGAGCGCTGTGGGACGCGAAGGTGGAGTCCGTCATCCCGATCGTACCGGTCGCCGTCGTTGACTCGCTCTGCCGACTACTCGACAGCACCCTGAGCCTAATGAACGAGCAGGAGAAGACGCCAGAGGTCCTAGAGAACGCGTTTATCTACTGCGGGGTGTGGGCCTTCGGAGGAGCGCTCGAGTGTGAAAAGTCGAATGACCAGCGCAAGATCTTCGCGAATCTCTACAAGGGAGTGGCCAAGTACAGAGTGTCGTCGGTACAAGCTCAGGGTTCGCCCAGCACTACCGACGTGTCGCCGGGTGCTGCATTTCCAGCAGGAGGAAACGCGTCGGTCTTCGACTTGTACTACGACATCACCAAGAACGAGTTGGTGCCGTGGAGTGAGAAGGTTCCCGCCTTCGTGAACGCAGGCGACGTTCCTTTTCACTCGCTGCTGGTTCCCACCGTTGAGTCGACGCGCTTGCGTTCTACAGTGGATCTGCTCATGCGAATGAAGTATCCGACCATGCTCGTAGGGTGCAGCGGCTCAGGAAAATCGTCGCTCGTGCTCGAGTATCTCAAGAGCCTCGACGACGAGCTCACCTGTTCGTCGATCAACCTTCATCACTTCATGGACGCGCGCGAATTCCAAGCGAGGCTAGAGAAGTTCCTGGAGAAGCGGTCTGGACGCGTGTACGGCCCGCTTCAGAACCGACGGCTCGTGTACTTCCTCGACGACCTCAACATGCCCAAGCCTGAGGAATTCGGCACGCAGACCGCGCTCGCCTTGTTGCGCCAGTTCATGGACTACAGCGCGTGGTACGACCGGCAAGACCTGGGAATGAAGAAAATCATCCAGGACGTGCAGTTCATCGCCGCGATGAACCACAAGACGGGGTCGTATACTGTAAACCCTCGCCTGCAGAGACGCTTCTCCACTCTGTGCGTGAGCATGCCGCAGAAGAGCGATCTCGTGGCAATCTTCACCACGTTGATCAGTCAGCATTTGCAGAACTTCTCGGATCGGATCCGCAAACTTGGATCATCGGTAGTCACGGCATCTATCGATCTGCACGAGGACGTGCGCTCCAACTTCCTGCCGACCGTCGCCAAGTTCCACTATGTGTTCAGCATGCGCGAGCTCAGCGCCCTGTTCCAGGGTCTGTTCATGTCGCGACCGGAGGCCTACCTCAACCACTCGATGAAGTTCTGCAGGCTCTGGTTACACGAGTGCTACCGCGTGTTCAGCGACCGCATGAGCGTGTCGAGCGACATCCAGCGGTTCATGGAGATGGCGGTCGAGCAAGCCAAGAAGAACTTTGAAGAAGACCAGACCGAGCTGTTCGCGTCGCCGCTGATCTGCGCCAAGTTCCTTTCAAACGCCGGTGGTGGGCAGGCGTCGCAGTCGATCGGCGACAGCGACGCTGATGACAGCGCCGCGCTTCAATACGTACCAATTATCGACAAACTGCAGCTCACAAGAGTCCTGGAGAGCAAGCTGCGAACCTACAACGAGGTCCACCCAGTGATGAGCCTCGTGCTCTTTGATCAAGCGTTGGAGCACGTGACGCGGATTGTCCGCATCCTGTCTTGTCCTCGCGGTAACGCGCTTCTGATTGGCGTTGGCGGATCCGCCAAGCAGTCGCTATCGCGCTTGGCGGCGTTTATCTGCGGCTACAGCCTCGTTTCCCTCTCGATGGGCGCATCGGTCGCGTACGGGTTGGCCGAACTGAAGGAAGATTTGAAGGACATTTGCCGCAAGGCCGGCGTTCGACCTGCGAAGCCACTGGTGCTGATGATCACGGACTCTCAGATCCTGGACGACCACTTCCTGGTTCCGCTGAATGATTTGTTACCTCGGGGTCCATCCCGGATCTCTTTTCGCAGGAAGAAATGGACGCCATGGGCAGCTCACTGCGGTCGGAGGCGAAGTCACGGGGCATCCCGGACACGAAAGAGCAGCTCCAAGAATTCTTCTACGAGAGAGTGCGGACCAATGTCCACGTGGTCCTCGCGTTCTCTCCGGTCGGAGGCAACTTGCGCACTCGCTGCCGGGACTTCCCGTCGTTGACCAACTGCTGCACGATGGATTGGTTCCACGCGTGGCCGAAGGAGGCGCTGATCGACGTGTCGCTGCAGTTCTTGAAGCACGTGGATCTGTCATCACACGCCATTCAGGAGAATGTTTGCCATCACATGGCGGAGATGCACTTGTCGGTCACGAACGCCAGCCTTCAGTATGAAAAGAGCCACGGACGATACAATTATGTGACGCCAACGTCGTTCCTGGAGCTGATTCGCTTCTATCAGTCGCTGTTGGCATCCAAACGCGCGTCTCAAGCGACCAAAATCAATCGGCTCGAGGTTGGCTTGGCGACTCTGAAGAAGACAGCGCACGACGTTGCCGGGCTTCAGGAGGAGCTGAAGCGGACGATGAAGAAGGTCGACGAGCGGAAGAAGGCGACGGACATTTTGCTTGAGCAGATGGGCAAGCAGCGCGGCGACGCAGAGGTTAAGCAGCGTCGAGCCGACCAGGAGCGAGTGAAAGCCGCAAAAGCTGCTGAGGCAGCCTCACAGATTGAAACCCAGGCTTCCGCAGAGTTGGTAATCGCAAAACCTGCTCTCAACGCGGCTCAGCAAGCGGTCAACTGCCTCAATAAGGCGTCTCTGACCGAGCTCAAGTCGATGGGCAAGCCCCAGCTGGTGTCGAGAAGGTCACTGCGGCTGTGTTAATGATGATCAAGAACGAGACCAAGAACTTCAGCTGGGACAACGCCAAGAAGATGATGGCCAAGGTGGACTCGTTCAAGCAAGCGCTAGAGCAGTACGACAAGGAGAACATTCCGCCAGAGGTAGTGGCGCGCGTCGAGCCGCTGATCCAGGAGGATCCGAACTTCAACTACGAGAAGATGAAGAGCAAGTCGGTCGCGGCAGCCAACTTGTGCGTCTGGGTGATCAACATCATTGCGTTCCATCACGTGTACGTGCGCGTGAAGCCACTAATGGACGGGTTGGAAGAGGCCCGGCAAACCAAGGCGGAGGCAGATGCAGAGCTAGCTTCAGTGCAGAAGATGGTTGCCGAGGTGGAAGCGCAGCTGAACACGCTGCAGGCCTCGTTCCGAGAAGCGACGAACGAGAAAGCCAAGGTAGAAGCCGAGGCCCACGCGTGCCAAGAGCGTCTATCGCTCGCCGAGCGACTTGTAAACGGACTGGCGTCCGAGAACGAGCGATGGAGTCGCGAGATTGACGTGCTCCGTGCTGGAGAGACCGCTCTTATCGGCGATTCGCTGTTGGCAGCGGGCTTCGTGAGCTACATCGGAGCTTTCAATGCATCCTTCCGAGCTCAATTGTGGAAAAACACCTGGCTCCCAGACATTTTAACCCGCGAGATCCCAATAACACTGGATAGTGCTGGGAATAGTGGAGGCACCGCTGGTAACGCTGCGAGTGTTTCGTTTGGCGACGAAAGTGCTCAAATGCTGAACGGAGACGGTGCAAACCCAACGTCTGGAGGCGGAGGGCTCGGCGACAACACCTCCAGGGGACAACATGGGGTAACCGTCGACCCAGTTGACATGTTGAGCAACAGCAGCTCTGTTGCCCAGTGGATGAATGAAGGACTGCCCGCCGACCGGATCTCGATCGAGAACGGCTGTATCATCACGTCGTGCGAGCGCTGGCCACTACTAGTGGACCCTCAGCTGCAAGGAATTCTCTGGCTTCGTGCGCGTGATTTCCACCGTGAAGAGAAGGTGCCGCAGCTTCGTCCTCAAGGATCTACACTCCGGGTTTCCAAGCAGACCGACGCTGACGTCTTACCGCCGCTAGTGATCCTTCAGCAATCACAAAAGAACTGGACCAAGACCCTCAAGACCGCCATCTCGGGCGGTCAGAACGTGATTCTCGAGAACATCGGCGAAACGATCGACGCGTCGTTGGAGCCAATTTTGATGCGCCGAGTGTACAAGAAGGGGCGCAGTTGGTTTGTACAGTTCACTGCCGAGGAGATCGAATTTGACCCACGCTTTCGGCTGTACTTGCACACCAAGCTTCCGAATCCGCACTACCGACCGGAGATCCTCGCGTATTGCACGCTGATTGACTTTAGCGTGACTGAGAAGGGGCTTGAAGACCAGCTTCTTGCCAACGTCGTTAACCTGGAGCAGCCCGAATTGGAGACGCAGAAGCGTCAGCTGCAACAAGAGTTCAACGGGTACCAGATCCAGCTATTGCAGCTGGAGAACCAGCTTCTGGAGCGTCTCTCGAGCGCCCCCGAGGATATTTTATCCGATGTTGCGCTGATTGAAGGCCTCGAGAAGACCAAGCTTACTGCCAACGAAGTGTCCGTCGCACTGATGAAAGGGAAGGAGGCCGAGAAGGACATAAACCTCGCGCGAGAGGTCTCCCGGCCAGTCGCGAACGAAGCCAGTATGCTCTACTTCCTCATGGGGCAGCTAGCCAAGGTGAACCACATGTACCGCTACTCGCTCGACTCCTTCATGACGTTCTTTTATGGCGCACTCGGAAAGGTTCCTCGTGATCTGGCGGTGGCAGCGACTTCCGGAGGCGACAATAGCGGCGGCAGCGCTAGTTTCATGTCGTCAGCTTCGTTCGCTGCGGCGTACGAGCGCGTTCCGCTTCTACGAGAAGCGCTTCGGTGGACGATGTTCGTGATGGTGTCGCGTGGGCTCTTTGAAGAACACAAGCTCCTGTTTTTGACCCAGCTCGTGCTGCTCCTGCTTCGACGTGGAGCAATCGGCGCAAACAGCGGGTATACAGAAGAGTTCGCGTGGTTCCTTCTCCAGGGACCAAAGGCTGTCGGTCCAGACAACACTATCAGTTGGCTAAGCGACTCTCAGTGGCAAGCTCTTCAAGCTCTTATCGTTTTGGAGCCTTTCGAGCGGTTCGTGTCCGATCTCGAAGAGTCCGAGCAGCGCTTCCGTGAATGGTATAACTCGCCCAACCCGGAGCACGAGAAGCTGCCTTTAGACTGGCGCGACTTCGACAAGTCGGCGCCGTTCCTCAAACTGCTTGTGATTCGGTGTATTCGTCCTGACCGACTGACCCAGGCGATTGCGAACTTCATATCGCAGACGCTTCCGAACGGCGCTCAGTACCTGAACTGCGACGGTCACCTCAATAGCTTCTCCGTGCTCAAAAACGCATTCAAGGACAGCACTCCGACCACTCCCATGTACTTCATCCTCTCACCAGGGACAGATGTGGTCGCGGACGTGGACAAGCTGGCGGTGCAAGATGAGCAGCGGATCAAGGGCGTCGACTACCACAATATCGCGCTCGGACAGGGCCAGGAGGAGATCGCGATGAAGACGCTGCAGGTTTCGGCGGAGAACGGCTACTGGGTGATCCTGAACAACGTCCACCTCATGCCCAAGTGGCTGCTTCAGTTAGACAAGTGGCTGGAGCAGCAGACTCGAACCGCGAAATCGTCTTCGTGCGCCGCACTACCAACCGTATCCAAGCAGTTCGAAGGTGAAGTCGATGGAGAGTCGGACGGAGATCGCGAGCGATCTCGATCGGTCGTTGTTTCGCCAAGTGGGCTGCACCGTGCGTTCCGACTGTTCATCACGAGCGATCCGTCCGTGAATATCCCGGTCGGAGTGCTGGAGCGGTCGATCAAGCTGACTAACGAGCCACCGACGGGCCTTCGCGCGAACGTGAAGCGCGCGTTCTGCTGCTTCAGCAAGACCGAAGTGGACGAGCTGGAGCCTCGGACGCGGTGTATCCTGTTTGCGCTCTGCTACTTCCACTCGCTGGTGCTCGAACGCAAGAAGTTCGGCACGCAGGGATTCAACATGTCGTACCCGTTCGCCTCGAGTGATCTCATCGCAAGTAGTGCTGTTCTCCGCAACTACATGGACAATGCGCCTGCGCGTGTTCCGTGGCAAGATCTGCGCTATCTGTTCGGCGAGATCATGTACGGTGGCCACATCGTCAATGAGTTCGATCGGGTCGTAGCGGCGACGTACTTACAGTACTTCTTGCGTGAGGACCTGCTCGAGGAGCTGTCGATGGTTCCATTCGCGGACGATCCAAGTGGGAACGGTGGTGGGAACGGTGGTGGTGGTGACGGCGGTGGTGGAGAGAGCAGCGAAGGAGGAGGTGGCGGGTCGGGACAGCAGCAACGACGCGACTTCTTTGCTCCGAAGCTGTCGTCAGGCTTTGACCGGATCCTGGACCACGTCAACACCAATCTGGCCAACGAAACGCCGACAGCGTTCGGGTTGCATCCGAATGCAGAGGTCGCATTCCGCACCGAGCACGGCAACCGTTTGTTCCAGTCGCTGCTTCTGTTCAAGCGCAAAGAAGACAACGATTCCGGATCAGCCGACGAAGGTGGTGGAGCTGGGGACAGTGGCGGCATCAGCCACAAGGAGAACGTCGACTCGGTCCAGATGGTGGCGGAAGGCGTGCTCCAAGATATCCTCGAGACATACCGAGAGTTCCGCTTTGACATTCAAGAGCTCTTCTTCAAGCACTCGTCCTCCTCCTCCGACCACGGCGGGGGATCCGGCAAGGGAGGTCGTAGCGCTTCGGTTGCCACCGCGCTCGCCTTAGCAGCGGCCGAAGAGATGGACCCGTTCCAGAACGTGCTGCTCCAGGAGTGTGAGCGCATGAACCAGCTCTTGTCGGAGATGACGCGCCCGCTCGTTGAGCTCGAGATGGCGTTCCGCGGAGAAATCACCTTGACGGAGGCGATGGAGGATCTGCAGGAGTGTCTGTACTACGAACGCATCCCGCCGAGCTGGGAGGCAGTCGCGTATCCGTCGCGCCGCGCGCTTGGGCCATGGCTGTCGAACCTTCAGCAGCGCATTGCGCAGCTACAAGAGTGGAGTGGCATGGCGCCCGATCTGCCGCTGGTGCTGTGGCTGCCTGGGTTCTTCAACCCGCAGTCCTTCCTGACGGCCATCCTGCAGATCGCCGCGCGGAAGAATAGCCTCGAGCTCGAGAAACTGACCGTCATGACGGACATCACCAAGCGAAGCATGGAGGCAGTGGATGCTCCGTCACGTGATGGCCAGTATATCCACGGGCTGTACCTCGAAGGTGCTCGGTGGGATCTTGGGAACAACATGCTCGACAACAGCCTGCCCAAGGAGATGTACGTGCCAATGCCGGTGATGAACTGCCGCGCCGTGCTCGCAACCCGCAAAGATGTGATGTCGACGTCCGCCGGAAGCAACGTGTTTGAGTGCCCTGTGTATCGGACCCAGCAGCGCGGGGCAACGCACATCTTCAGCGCGCATCTACGCACCAAGGCACCGCCTTCCAAGTGGGTTCTCGCCGGTGTTGCCTTGCTGATGGAGGTGGTCTAATGCGGGGAGGAGGTGCATAATCGACTGCATACAGTATATGCGCATTGAATGAATAACATTGATTGCTACAAGTGCTGAGAGGGGGAGGCAACCCATCGTTCATTTCCATGTGATAGCAGACTCTAGCGGACCACATCGACTTGAAGACAACGGGGCGCCATGTGCCGGAAGACTCCAGCTGCCGCTGCTTGTTTGTGCACTCCCTAGGCACTTGTCGTCCCAGCAAACCCTCAATCGCACTTCAGAGTGCTCGCAGGTGACTTGACAGGTGGCTCAAGCACAGTGTGAGCCCCACGACGGCGTCGCCCTCTGTCAGCTTTGCGTTTTGCGTGTCGTAACGGTAACGGTTAACCCCACACGCGACGCGAAGGAATATAGTCAACCGCCGCACCCCTATCGCTCTCTCACATTCTCATTCTTTGTGTGCTCTTCGCTTCACGATTCACAGTCGCCAAACTGTCGACGCCGCTGCGCGAGAGCTCGAACCAGCAGGATGATGGCGATTTCGTCGGAAGAGGAGGGCGCGAGCGTGCTCTTCTTCGGCAGCGGCCGTGGACTGACCGCCACTTCGTCGTCCAACCACATCAGCCCGATCTCGAGCACCACGCTGGCGCTCGCGGAGCCAACACGCACGCTGTCTGCGGCGACTTCCGACCTGGAACTCCACCTGCTTGAGGCGTTTGTAGGGTACGCGGGCCAGCAACTGCTTGGCATCTACCTCGGCGTAAAGAACGCGTCGCGGCTTACTCAGTTCTTAGGCAACACGACGGAGAAACTGCTCACCGCGACCGGAGTGGCTGCGATCGTGCGCTTCCTCTTTTCGCAGTACAAGCGCGTGGGCAACCCTCTGCTTGGCTATGTGGACGACGCCATGGGCAAGCGGATCATCGACGCGGCTGTCGGTATTCTCCTCTTGGCCAACGAGCACGTTCAAGGCGATGGGTCACTGGCGCTCGAGGAAGGGGGTGCCATCAAGCTCACGCGCGAGGAGCGGCTTCAGGCCCTACTGCGAGGCGAAGTGCCTCGACTGAAGGCGCTTCTTGACGCCTCATACCGCCGCGGCCACGAAGCTGCACTCGCAAACGCACCGACGCCGGTGGTGATGGAACTCAAGGACTTTGTGCCGATCGACGAGCTGAACCACATGAAGGAGTCGAATCGAGAGCAGGTGCGCGAGCTGAACCAAGAAATGGCGGCGCTCCGTAACGCCATGGGCGAGCTCAACAAAGAGAAGCAGCGTCTCGAGCAGCGGCTCATTGACGTCCACAACTACCGCGAGAGCGAGCGCGGCCAGCGATTCCAGGAGATGGAGGTGCGTGCATGCGTATACCTGAGTGCGTTTGGCTGTGAATGATCTGGTCTAACCCTTCAACCACGTCAATTTTAGGAGGAGCTGGCGCGCACAAAGCTCGAGGCGAACCAGAAGGCCCACGATCTGCGACGACTGGAGCTCGTGGTCGAGGCGATGCGCAAGAAGCGCAAGGGCAAGAGCAGTCGATCCGGGAAGTCGACCGCGGTAAGATGATCATCTCTGGGTTGTACGGTCGGACCCTTCGACTGACGGTAGTTGGCGCTGTGCTTGTGACTGGTGCATCTGCAGTCGGATGACAAGAGTGTACCGACGGTATGAGCGCGGGGAGGTTAACTTGCTTGCGTCCTCAGCTTCGGAAGCGCTTGGGCCCGTACATGCCAGCAGTATGCACAACTTCGTTGACAACCAACTTCATAACGCGTTTATCATTCTCATCTCGCCATTCCTCTGCCTCGTCGCCACGCCTTCATCCTCATACGTGACTAACAGGAAAATCAAAATATGTAGCAGAGTCCAAGCTCCTGTCCTCTGTCCAATCACACACACCTAGGTTTCTCCTCGCGACCGATTTTCACGCCACCATCTCTCGACATGGTTGCAACATCGACTTACTTGTTGCAGCACGCTCCGCACTCCTTCTCAGCAGTCTGGACGCCGCCCTTCGCGGCCTTAGCGCGCGCGCATCCGGCACACTCGCATCCCGAGCACTCGCATTGCCCGGCAGTAGAGCCGCAAGCGCTGCACGTCTGCTCCTTCGCCCCCTCTTCCTTGGCCTCCGGCGCGGTCGTCGACTTGGCGCAGCAGTTCGTGCACTTGCAGTCCTTGCAGCGGCACTTGTCCGTCTCGTCGCCGCACTGCGTGCACATTTTCGACGTCTTCGACTCGGACGATGCCTTGCCGCTGCCCTTGCAGCTCGTGCACTTGCAATCCGAGCACGTGCAAGTGCCGCAGTCGCACTTGGAGCAGTGGCACGCGCAGCGACAGCCTTTCGTCTCGCAGTGGCACTGGCACTTGCACTTCTCGGCGATCTTGGGGGCGGTGCAGTGCTTCAGGCGCGCCATCTCGAGCGCCGACTGCGCCCACTCCACGCCGTGGCTGCACTTGCGCGAGCTGCCGCCGCAACTGCCACGCGCCTCCGCGCAGGCCTTGGCGTCGTCCTCGCTCTCGACCGTGAGCACACCGAAGATGACCGGCGTGTCGGTCTTGATGTTCAGCTTCATGATGCCCATGGTGACCGCCTCGCTGATGAACTCGTACGCCATCGTCCGGCCCTTGACCATGCAGCCGATGCAGACCACCGCGTCGAGCTTGTCGCCCTCGGCCTGGATCAGCCGCATCGCCGCGAACGGCAGCTCAAACGCCCCCGAGACTTGGAGACAGATAAGGTTGTCGTGGGTCACGCCCTTGTCCTGCAGCTCCTTGGAGCACGCCATGGCCAGCGGGTTGACGATCTCCTTGCCGTACCAGCGCGTGGCCACGATCGCGATGCGCAGGTCCTTGCCGCTCAGCACCCGCGACCCCGTGGCTCCGGGGTCGTCCACCAGCACCGGCTTCGGCAGCGCCTTGCCCGTTCCTTCAGCAGAGCTCGCCATCGCTGTCGCCGAAGACGCCATGAGTGACCTTGTCGGCTCAAATTCGCAAATGAGGAGCAAGGCAAACGTCCCCTTCGTCGGGCTTTTGGCCAACTGCCGCATCCGGAAGGCGGTAGTAGGCGCCTTTCGCTTCGTCAAAGGTATGGATCCTGTCTCATGTGTTGAAGTTCGTAAGTGTAGCCGTTGGGGTCGAGAACACTGGGACGGGACTTGTGAAAAAAAGCCGCTGCATTCACATTCAATGGTCGATCAGGATCGTTACCGCCGGTAAATTACCGGTAGGATCAGTCACCTTCCCGCCCCAAGCCGCTCCAAGCACGTCCAGAGCTACGAACAAATGCTGTTTGAAGGATAATCGCCCAACATCTTAGATAAACACTCCGACGCATTCACTAGTCTCTCCTGGATGACGAATACACGTTACGTAGCATCGGCAAGTGCCAACGCGATATACATGAAGCCTCCTTCCTGCTCTTGTTACCCTCAGATAATACCACTCAAATAAAAGTCAAATACCACGCCTCATGCAGTCTCCTCTTGCGCCGCGCGTCGTCACCCGAAATCCCCGTCAACGACGTCCACCACCCGTCCTCTTAGTGGCACTCGCACTTGCACGACTTCTTCGTCTTGGCAGCCGCCTTCTGGTTCATGTGCGCCATCTCAATGGCCGCTTGCGCCCACTCGACGCCGTGGTTAGGCTCACGCGCGTGCTCTGCCGTCAACCTCGCGCACACCCGCGCCTGCTCCTCGCTCGTGCACGTCATCAAGCCGTAGACAACGGGCGTCTTGGTCATCATGCCGATCTTCATGCTCGCGCGGGTGACCGCCTCGCCAACAAACTCGTACGAGAGCGAGTTGCCGCGCACGACGCAGCCGAGACAGATGACTGCGTCGATCTTCATGGGCGCCGAGCGGATCAGACGCTTCATCGCGTACGGGAGCTCGAACGGCAGCGCGACTTGGGCCACGTGGATGCTCTCGCGGTCGACGCCCTTGAGCATCAGCTCGCCGCGACAGGCGTCCACGAGCGCGTTGACGACCTCGTTATGCTCCCGCGTCGACACGATCCCGATCTGCAAGCCCGACCCGTCCACCTTCTGGTGTCCGCCCGCAAACCCCGGCTCGTCGACAAACACTGGCTCCGGGACATGGTGGCCCTCGGCGTGCGCTGCCTCAGTCTTGGTGCTCGCGGTCTGGCTCATCGTGCTGGTTCGGCAGTCTTAAGCTCGTCGCGACTTGCTGTTTTCGAGAATGACCGCGGCGTATGGGTGTTGCTTTGGTCGCAGAGGCAATGAGGCAGTTGGGGAAGAGGCGCAGTTCCTGTTCCCTTTCGCATAAAGAACGTCTTGAGGTTGTGCTGAATGGGATTCCAACGGCCTCACCGATGAGACACGAGCGTCTCTCCTTGGACGCAGACGAGAGTCGAGCCCGCTCGGATAGGACAGCGCAACCAACGTACATTACCAAAATCAAGCAGGATCACCTCGCTTCGACTCCTTACTCCGCCGCCAGGAACTTGACGCCGTCTTCTTCACACGTCTCGCCAGCAATGAGCGCCGCCTGGGGCAGGTGTAACACAGCCGCACACCCGTTAGTACAATCGTTCTCGTTATTTTGATCCCTTCGCTGGCAGTAGCCCACCTTCCCCTCGGCTTCCAGCACGTTCAGCGCCTCGCGCAGCAGCCACGGCTCCATCCCGTGGATGCCTACTCGCCACAGCCATTGGTTAGTCGGAATCATGGATCATAACTCAGCACTAGCAACGAGGCGAACGCACTGGTGCCTAGCGTCTCCTCGCCCGCGTACAGCTCGTACACGGTGAACACATTGCCGATCATCCCGCGCTCCTTTGCCTGCACGCGCACGCACCCATAGCAATACACGTTAGCGCTTCATGAAGCCGCTCTCTTCATGTCGTGTGTGCCCGAAGCGATACGCACAAAGTCGTAGATCTCGGCGGCCCACTCGGCAGGCTTCTTCCACATGATGCGGCACCGCGTGCGCGAGTCGTCCTCCCAGGCGCCGTTGCCGCTCTTGATGATGTACTCGACGACGGCGAGACGGCCCTCGGGCGCCATGTTGCGCGAGATCTTGACGTTCTCGAACAGCGTCGACGCCAGCGGCTGCAGCAGCGGCTGCGCGTGCGTGCGGTGGTACTCCAGGATGAGCTGCTTCCACAGCACGAGCTGCTTCTCGCGCGTCGCGCGCACCGGCTGCAGCCTACGAGCACACAAAAGATGAAAAAAGCAGAGCGATTAGTGTCGACAAAACCGTGCTCTTCTCCTGGCGATTACGTGTGGCTGAGACGCACGTGAAGAAGGGCGGGAAGTCGTAGTACTCCGGATACGCGAACTTGTCGACCGACATGGCGCTCGGGTTCCTGGCCGCGGCAATCGATAGTCACGAGGGAATGAGGTATGTTCGCGTTGGACTTGTCGTCGTCGGGCGGCTCCGATACCCAAAACAACATCACGACGACCCAAAATACCGACCAGGGCCGGGTGGACCTGGGTTCGAATGAAAGGGTCAAAAGGCAGGATAAGGATGGAAGGGGAGCAGATGACCACCACTCTTGTTGGCGATGTGCAGTGCTTTCGCTAGTCGAATGTTGTTGGATGAGTGATGGTCGTCTGCCTGCGTCACCTCTCGCGAGCCTCCTCCTGCTCCTGCTACCACACAGCAAGGCTCACAAGTCAATTTGCTCTGCCTTCTAATAACTGCGCGTTCGTGAGAAGGCGAGACGCCATGCAGACCCGCAGCGGATTCCGGTACGAGATGAACGTTGGGCTCGCCAGCGGTGCGCGGCTTTCGACTCGGCGCGGGGTCGAGCGCTCGCCGGCGATGTGGAAGCGGGTCTTTTCGCGTTTAATGCGCGTCAACGAGCCCGTGCTTGCCTTTTGGGGCCCGGAAGCAGCTTCCTTCCGGTGTAGACCGGCCCAAACGATGAGAACCCCGCCTCAGCAGTCCAGCGCCTTGAATCCTCCCCGCGGAGGCGTCTCTCGCGTCAGTCCACGCCTCATCGAGCGCCCGCGTGCAGCGATTCCTCGGCCAGCGGTCATCGATACTCCGCAGACGACGGTGCAAGGGGCGCTAGCCTCAACTGAAGTGTCACTGGCTACCGGGAGTGGGGGTAGGACACGGGGGTCCGAACCGGCGAGCCACATCGAATGGAGCCGCAATGAAATCAACCAGCGGCTGGAGCGGATGGGCGTCGAGAGCGAGCACAAGGCGGCCAACGCAAGCGAGCCGACGAATCGTCGTCGACTGGATTTCGGGGACCTGGTCGACCGAAGTGCCTCAAGCGACACGGAGCGCCCAGCAACAGCGATCCCTGGACTAGCGGCCGTTAATGTCCTTCAGAATTGGCTGGAGGAAGTGTTCCTAGTCTCGGCAGACGCCCCAACGGAGCCCGTGGGGGCGGAACGCGCGGGCCACAACGGAGCCGCCACGAAATCGGCACGCACCTGGAGCGGAAAGAGTCCGAGCGTGGACACGAGCCGACGAGACCGAGTGAGCAGACGAAATAGCGTCTGCTGGAGTTTGAGGGACTGATCGAGCGCCTTCAAGACGCGCGAGCAGACAAGAGACGTTCCTTCTCGAAGTGTCCGTGTTTCCATGCGTTGGCCAACATACCGATTTGTGTGCGCCATCACCAATACAATGCAACACACGTGAGCGACCCCACCCAGCCGCGCTTGCTCAGCATTCCATTTGCAACCTTCACTTCGATTTGCCGCTCCTTAGAATGAATCGCCGACAATCGACACTGTCATCATGCGGTTCGTGACGAGTGGGTTCCCCGCCGAGCTGGAGTTCGTGTTGCCGTCCCACCGCCCGGCCTGCATTCGACTGGCGCCTGGGTATCCACTCCCGCTGCTGCTCGTGCTCCCGAAGGAGGACTGTCGGGCTGAATCTCTCGTCACCAAGTCGTAGCGCCGGGTGTCTCCATCGCGAAGAAAGCATCCAGGTCGCGGCTGTGTCGTACGTGGAGCGCCTTGCGAGCGTCGTGCTCTTGAGCCAGTTGGTGTCGTCAAATTCCCGCAAGGTCCCGCCACAGAACGGATAAAGCTCCCAGGTATGGTCGACTTCGGTCGTCCCGACTTCAGCTGGCTCACTAGCAAACAGCTCTTGACCGTCGTAGTTCTTGATCGGTCCGAGGTGCGACTTGGAGGCTGGCCGACACATACCGACTGGTGCTTTGCGATGCGATCCTCGTGGAATGCTCGGTCGCAGCGCTTGCAGCGGACCCGCCCGTCCAACTCTGGAGGATTGAGCTCCGACGGGTTGTTGCGCTCATGGTGACGTGCTAGGGTACCGCGCGCATCGAGACGTGCTGCGGCGTCGTCTTCACGGACGGCGACGCTCTCACCGGTACAAGCGCTCACATGGGCGTGATAAACGCCCGTTCTGCGCATTGGACGTGGCGGAGACACCAACCCGTGAGTTGGTCAACCAATGCCATCGAGGAAAACAAACGCTACTAACCTGACTGTGGTACGGCATTTCGGGCATGCGACCGAGACAAAGGCGTTGCGCTCGAAGCAGCATCGCTGGTGGATTGGCAGCGACGAGGCGAAGTACTGGCCGTTGCATCCGACGCATACGATCGACCGCGGAGCTGGGACAAAGCTCCCGGTCACTGAGCCATTACTGTCGTGCTTCATGGCACACCCACACGTTAGTGAAAGCGCAACGAACAGATCAAACGAGTTGAATGAGACAAACAAACAGAGAGTAGAAGGCGCATCCGGAAATAGCCTCGCTAAACCCGACCGCGGCTCCGTCGCTATATAATCGTTCGCATGGAAATCTGTCACTGCCCAATCACCTTGTGCACAGCCCCTGTCAATCTTCAACTCCGAGCAAACGTGGGCAGAGAGAAATCAAATGAATGTACCTAGTCCGAGTCGCTGTCGCTGCTGCTGCTGCTGTCGCTCGAGTCCGAGTCCGAGTCCGAGTCCGACGAGCTGTCCGATGAGCTGTCCGAGCTGCTCGAGTCGCTGCCGCTACCGCTGTCCGCCTCCGGCTTGCTCTGCGCCATGATCATCTTCGGCGCGTTCTTCAGGAACTCGCGCAGCTCGGTCGTCAGCCCACCCAGACCGATGGACGTGAAGAAGTTGATCGCGAAACGAGTGTTGCGCGGATTATCCTTGGGGAAAATGCCCGCGAACGTGTCCTGCATCAGCTCGTCGAAGAAGCGCTCCTTGAGCGTCTTGAGGCCGAGGTGCTCCGACAGTTCCTGGCAGAGAATCTTGACGAAGATGCGACTCGACGACGTCGTCTCCTCTTCGTTCAGGTGTATGTACTCGAACACCGTCCAGGGCAGCGCGTCCGTGAACAGCAAGTGCGCAAAGAACTTGGCCACGTTGCGCAACTTGTTGGTCTCCAGTCGATGGATGAGCGAGTACTGCTCCGCGAAGCACTCGTCAAACGCATCCTGGTACTCTCGCTTGATCAGGCAGAAGCGCTCGCCGAGCAGACCGTAGTACCGCAAGTACGTGCGTTCCTGACTGCAACACTCCAGCAGCATCAGGCAGATCTCCTTCTCCTGGCCCGGCCGAATGTTGATCTTCATCAGCTTGTGCGCGCACTCCTCGTGTGAAATGCTCGACATGATCGTCAGGTAGATCGTGCGGCGCAAGTTCACCAAGTCCTGCTCCGTGTAGTCTTGGATCACTGTCGTCTGGTTCGCTCCAGCAGCAGCCTGGTTGTTGGCGTCCTCCTCTTTCTCGTCCTCCTCTTCGTCGTCGTCGTCGCTACCACTCGATCCATCGTCGTCCGAGTCCGACTCGCCCAGGATCTCCTTCTTGATCGCAGCCCACATCTGCTCGTTCTTCTCGTAGTCGGGGTCAACCCGGAAGACGTCCAGCTTCTCTTCAATGTCGATATCCTCCTCAAGCGTCGTCTCGTGGGTGATCTGGTCGCCCGACTCGACCAGATCCAGCTGCTCGTGGATGGCCGGGTAGTCGGCGAACCCGCCCTTACGGATCGCAAACAGTCCTTCGATGGTGTACTGCACGCGCTTGTCTATCTCCCCCTCGTGGAGGATGCCGCGGAAACGCTCAAAGATCGCGCGGAGTCCTTCAGGGCACAGCTCCGCGAGGATCTGCCCGCACTCCTTCGTGAAGTCGACGGCGACTTCGACCGAGTCGTCCGTCGGGTTCGCCAGCAGCAGCGTCAGCACCTCCAGCGCCAGCAGCTCGTGCACGACCTGCTGGTTGACAAGGTGCGCGATGAACCGCACGAGCGCAATCGCGACCACCTTGTCGCCGCGCTTGAATGCGCGTCGGAAGCGGTGCACCACGCGCTTGACCACGAGCTCGCCGTTCTCAGGCATCTTGGTGTTGATGACGGCGACGAGCGCCGCGTAAATGTGCGTGAAGCCGGGCGACGCCAGCTGCGCCTTCATGATGGCGCGGGCGAGCAGACCGCGCGCGCGCACCAGGTTCTCTTGAAACAGTTCCGGCAAGATGTTGCTAATGTTGGACACGTTCACCTTGTTGATGAGGCCGTTGAGGCTCTTGCGCAACGCGTCCCACGTCTGCCGCTGGTACTCGGGCGAGCTCTTATCGATGCCCGCGGCCTCCTGTTGCTTCCTCAGCTGCTCGAGCTTGAACGGCGGGATGTACACGCCGCCCGTGCGCCCCGTCAGCTTCGGGTCGTCCTTGAACTCGAACCGCTTCTTTGTCACGGTCGTCGGCGATACGTTCTTCTTCTCATCCGCCTCCTCCGGCGTGGCTTCGCGCTTGCTAGCCTTGCGCGGCGGCGTCGCGTCGTCCCGGCGCTTCTTCCCCGCCGCTCGGCTCTTCTTGCGCGGCGGCGTGCGGTCCTCTGATGCCGACCGCGACGACCCAGAAGACGAAGCAGACGACGAAGCAGAAGACGATGAAGAAGAGCTGGCGCTGCGCGACCGCATTCTCCGTCCCCGCCGCTTCTCCGTCTTTTTCTTGCTCCGCGAGCGCGACCGCTTACGCCGCGGCGGCGTCGCCGCGTCCTCTTCTCGCTCCTTCCTCTCCGTCTTGACCTCGTCCGTCTTTTCCGGCGCGATCTCCTCCTTCACGCCTTCCTTCTGCGCGGGCGACGGAGCCTTCTCACCGCGAGGCGCGCGCGGGGGCGTGGTGCTGCGCTCCTCCCTCTTCTCGCCGCCTCGGCGGCCGCGGCTGCGGCTTGTGCTGCGACTGGCGCGACGGGCGGACGCACTGCGATCTCGGCGCGTTGAACGCGAACTGCGCGGCCGCGAGCGCGAGCGGGAGCGCGAGCGGGAGCGCGAGAGGGACCGCGATCGAGAGCGCGAGGCGCGGCGGTCCCGTGTGTGGCGGCGACGGTGGCGCGGTGGCGTGCGCGAGCGCGAACGAGCGCGCGTAGAGCGGGAAGGCGACGACGCGGAGCGGCCGCGAGCCATGGCGTGTGACCGAATGGGGCGGGTGGTTTGGCGCCGTTAACTTGGGTTTAGTATGGTGGGAAGGAGCAGGGGGCGGCGACCTGTTTGGCGGGACAGGTGCGGGGCGCTCTATAGTGGTGCTATACAGTAGTGTACGACTTTTGGGCCCAGTATAGGAGTGGGAAACGGTAGACTTGTGTTGTGGAAAGATTGGTCACAATACCGGTACTGTACCGGTATGGAACGCTACATTTGAAGAACAGGAAACGAAAGATTTTTAGAAGACGATCCTTGTAAGGATGCACTTAAAGTATTGGCAAGGGTTCATTCAACCTCTCGACCTCTTTGTCGCTCGTGAGGTCAACTCTGACGCACAAAACTGCTCAGTTTCCACACGCTCAGTACTCTTCAAACAGATCAAAGCCACGCAGGTCCCCAATCACTCCTTCCGGGGTAATTAGGGCGCGTTCGAGCACTGCTGCTACCACGTCCAGGCGCCCAAGCGCCGTTCGCAGTACCGCCATGAGGTCGAACTTCATGTTCGTTCGTGTGACCAGGTACTGCGACGCTCGCTTCTCAAACTCGAAGCTGACTTCGCATGCGGCGTCCATCCTCTTGCCGAGCAGCCGGCTCTTGATCCACTCGTCCTCATCCACATTCGGGAAGACGTGCGCCATCGTCACCGGCGTGACTGCGAACGAGAGCCGCGCTGTCGCCAGAACGAACGCCGTGTCGTGGCTCGCGGCCGTTTCGGCTTGCGGACGAACCTGGACGTGCTCCAGTTCGAGTCGCGGGTTCGAGAAGTAGCACGAGTAGCGCCACAGGAGCTCTACGAACGCGTCTAGCCCATTCAAGCCGCTCGCCTCCACCTCGTCCGCAAAAACAGCTTTGAGGAACGCGAGCTGTGGAAGGACGGAGCGAACAACCTGGTCGTCCGCGCCCGACGGCATGAGCACGCTCGCGTTCGCGTTCGCTTTGCTGATCGCCGAGTGGCCCGGTCGCAATTCTTCGACGATGTGCGGGCGAATCGGCAGTGTCAGCGACGCGCCGGACAAGCCGAACCGGAACATGGCGAAGTACTCCTTCACCACCTTGACCGCCGTGGTCGAGAACGGGTCCACGCCCACGCCCATGACGTTGCGGGCGAACTCGTGCCACCTGACCGCCTGGCGGAGCCGCAGCACGTCGGCTTCGAGGCGAAGCACGGCGAATTTCTGCTTGTTGCGGTATCGCTGCTGGTTGGTGCGGCACTGCTCGCGCCGCCGGTCGTTGTGCCGCCGGTTCACCTTCCCCGAGCCGCTGGAACTCACGCTTCCCTTGCGACGGCCATCATCAGACGCGGTAGCGGCCGACACCGTGTTCAGCAGCGTGGAGACGGGCGGCAGTGCGGAATTGGTCGCATCCGCAGTGGGGCGAGTGCACAAGCGCTTGCTGTGCGGCGCAGCGGGCGGGGGCGGCGCGTCCGGCCGCTGGAGCGTGTAGCTGGACGGGAGCGGGAGATACATGCTGTTGAGACGAGAGCGAGGGAGCGGAGCCTGTCGAGCGGTTAGCGCCGTTGAACCAAGTCTCAGCAGACTGGTCCGTGCGATTTGAAATGAGCTCACGTGTTGTAGCGAGAGCAGAACACATCTTCCAGCCACACAACAGAAGGAGCGAGCAAATTCTCCCTCGCGTAGTCCGACAACACGGCGTTTAGCGCACCGCGTCCCACAATCAGCACTCGCACTGAATATGAGTAACATATTAAAGCAGTTTATGCATGATAGTGGAAATAAGAGGTATACCGTTGGTTGATAAAACTATAAATCGGAAAAGATGAATATCTGAAGGAAGGATCATATAGGATTCAAGAATTTCCAGATCGAGCAGAGGCGTGCTCGGCAGCCGGCGTCACCAACCGAGTGGCGTGATCTCGGCCAAACCCCTACTGTTCAGTCAACGTCTACTGTGCAGTCGTGGTGGAGTTGGTGTTGGCGTCATTTCCAGGATGGAAACACCCGCCGGCACTCTAATACGGAGTCTGCACAATATGCGAAATACAAATACGTACAGTAGTAGTATGTTGAGAGGACGGTTGGGAGCAAGCGCAAACCGCATTGGTGTTTGCAGTCCAAGGGACCGTCACCCTGGTCAAAGGGGACGAACGCTGTATGCTGTCGATCGTGCATTCGGAAGGATTTGCCCCTGCCGCCTTCTATACACCGTACTATACAGTGTGATCGCCAATCCTGCTTTCTTCGCACACTCGACTAAAAACGCGTTGACGAACGAGATATCGGAATGGCACCGCAGGCAATGGCTCTCGGAACAGTTGGCTCGCGGAAACTGCTGCGCGCGCAGTCTATCCGCCGCTTGTGGTGTGCGGTTTCAGAGCAGGACAGGTGCTCGGTGCACACTGCTCACACTCCACCCGATCCACGAGACTCGTCACGTTCGAGTGACGGATTGATACGGTATCCATCCGTCACTCATTCAGTGATACGTACAGTGTGTAGTGGTTATGATCACTCACTCGCAAGAGGAACTTCGTGCACACCAGATCACGCTGCCCTCTATATTCTAATTTGATAAGGGGTTTTGTCATTCTAACATGTTTCAGCCTCTATCATCCTATATTGTGTCTTAATCAAGTGCGACCATCCGACACGGCGGATGACGGGACGGTGCGCGCTAATCATTGCAGCGCCATGATTGGGTGCCGCCAACTCTCCCCTCTTTCTGTCGATCAATGTCGTGTGGCCGGAAGATGTGTCCTGTTCTCGGCTCCACGTGAGCGACTCTCTCTCCGTCTTAGGCGCCCGCTCACGTGGCTCCAGTCCACAGTGACAAAGAGAACCGCCCGCGAACGAGTCGCACGTTGCGCCCCTCGAAGCGGTGTACCGTGTACCGTCGCACCCAGTATTGTTCACGGCAATCTACAACCGTTCGTACTGTACCCTCCATCACTCAGTCCCCGCGCCGTTTGCCCTCCCGGCCACTCGCCCCAGGATGTTCCTTCCGTTTCCCCGCGGCGGCCGCGCGCCCCCGAGCGTACACACCCTACCGGCCGACTCGTTGCCGCCCGTCGCGCCGCCCAGCAAGCGCGTGTGCACCCGCCCCGCCGCGGACGCGTCCACGACGGACCTTCCGAGCGTCCAGTCGCTGCTGAACCCGGGGCTGGATTTCGCCAGGAGCCGCCAGCTCCACCAGTCCTCCAAGTACAAGCGAAGCCCGAGCTCTCCCAACGCGCCCGACACGATGAACAGCAACCGGCAGCAACACACCCGGCGACGCGAGCAGTGCCGCACCAACCAGCAGCGGTACCGCGACAAGCAGAAGTTCGCCGTGCTGCGCCTCGAGGCGGACGTCCTGCAGCTCCGCCAGGCGATCAAGTACCACGAGGTCGCGCGCGACGCCTCGGTTGTTGGCGGGAACGCTGTCGCAGAGTGCGTCTCTCAGATCGTGACGGAGTTCTTTGCCATGTTCCGGTTCGGGCTGTCGGGCGCGTCGCTGGCACTTCCGATCCGCCCTCATACCGTTCAAGTCGTCCGGTCAGGTCAAGCGGCGCCCAGTGAGAACGCAAGCGTCACGCTGCTCGCACCAGCGAACGCCGACGACCAGATCGTCCGCTCGGTCCTCCCGCAGCTCGCGTTCTTGCGGACAGCCTTCGCCTCGGACGTGGAATTCGGCGGCCTGCGCGGCCTGGACGCGTTCGTGGAGCAGTTGTGGCGCTACTCGTGCTACTTTTCCAACGTGCGCCTCGAGCTCGAGCGCATCCAGCTCCGTCCCCGAGCGGACGAGAACTCACTGCACGACTCGGCGTTTGTCTTGGCGACAGGCACACTAACGCTCGCGATATCGCCGGCGACTTTGACGCACGTGTTCCCGCTCGTGGAGCGCGATGAGTGGATCACGAGCCGCCTGCTCGGCAAGAAACTGGACTGCGCGTGCGAAGCCAGCTTCGAGTTTGGGAGGCAGGGCTGCCAGTACCAAGTCACGCAGGTGAACATGAAGCTGGACCTCATGGCGGCGCTACGGGTGGCGCTCGGACGGCTGGACGCGGTCGCGGTAGTTCTTGGACGCGCGCTCGTTTCTCCGGAAGGACCGATCGGAGACTTGCGCGACCATCCAAGCGGGAGCTCTTATGACGACATCTAGGGTGCCGGCGGAAGCGGACGCAGCGCAACGCACGGTGAGTCGTGGACCATATGTATAACTACTGAGAGAACATGCGACACATCTGGGTACCGTAGCTTTGTTGTTGTGCTCATGCATGCCACCGCCGCGGCCGTTATGATTTCCGACCGCCTGACTGACTTGAGATGCCCAGCGCATTGCCGACTGGTCCACGAGCGGACGCACTGCCCTAGCGCTTCCAGTACTGTATGTACTTCTCGCATCGTGCACTTACACCGCAAGCACAACACACTAGCGGTCTCTAAACTTCTGCAGCAAGCACAAAGAATGCCGTGAAGGGTTGTGCCCGTAAGTTTGGAGTTTGTCTGTTTTATTCCCGGCGCGGTCGATCGCGAGACCGACACATGAGCGCACAGGGTGCTGGATTTCTCAACGTTTCATCGCTGGCGGACCGTAAACACGGGCACAGCATAAGCACATCGATCCGTGCTCTTGCTACGTACCGGTATTTAGAGTCGTGGGGAGCGCTCCGCATACAATTTTACAGTATAGACCTCGAACGGGTCGTTGATCACGCTGCAACCCGGTCACTCGAGAGACCGTAATCTTCGCGCCTTTGTGTGTGGGTCACCTCATCTATAGGCTGCTACGACAGTGTACTGTAATACTTCAGAGTACAGTCGACCGCAGAGAGCAAGAGTTTCGCCGACTCACGAGCGACGTGAGCACTTTCCGATTGCCTCGCAACAGTACAGCACTGAACAATTTTAAAGGGCGACTCTGGGTGATAACAACGCGATGAGGTTAGCGCCGATCTACGACGCCGGTTCTCCGTTCAGCGCGGTCGCCGATCCTGCTCCACAGCCCGCTCCAGCGTTCCCGCTCGCTCCATTCAACGCGCTGTGCGCCCCTCTCGATCTGGACCCCCGCGGCATGGGGCAACTACGCTTTAGAGCGTTCCCTTCGCCATCGACTGAGACCACGCCGGCGTTTGGGAACTACGCCAAGGTCGGCGACCTCTCGCACGGCTCGAACACGCACGACAACAACACCCCGCGCTTCACAAGCGACACGCTAGTTCGACCGGTCCTCCCTCGACTGACGCCTTGGGGAGATCCTTCCCGTGGGGGCGGCGCGGAGACGCGTAAGCGAGTGGCGGAAGCGGAAGCGGATGCAGGACCGAGCAAACTCTACGCGCGGCAAGATTTCCAAGTCGCCCGCGATGAACCAATGGGTGCAACCGACTATGAAGACACGGTCAAACGGCCATCGCCAAAGCGATCAGCTCCGACGTCTCCGAGAAAGCCAGACAGTCCTCCAGCACGCTCAAAGCCGGTCAAGACGACTCGCCGTCGTGAGCAGTGCCGCGCGAACCAAGCTCGGTACAGAGAACGACAGAAGCTCAAGGTGTGGATCAAGGAGGAGGAAGTCGCGTGTCTCCGGGAGCTGGTCAACCTGCTCGAAGCGCAGCGGTCTCTCAAGCGAGTCGGGTCAGGCCGCGAAGCATTCACACAGCACGTCGTGGTCGAGTGGTTTCGTCGCTTCCGCAACGGGTTGTCTGGAGCACGTGTGACCGACTCCACGCGCTCGGACGCGCTCACCAACAGCTCGCATACATTGCTGCCAATGAAGTGGAACATGGCGCGTCACGTCGAGCGGAACCTGACCTTCTTCAAACAGATCGCGTTCGTGCGCACTGTTGTAGCCAAAGACGCTGACGTCGGAGACGGTTTCCGAGGGCCGGACGCGCTGCTGGAGCAGTGCTGGCGATATTCGACACTGCACGAGAATCTCAAGCTCGAGTTGCTCGGCGTCGAACGAGAGCGTAACTCGGACCTTCAAACCGAGCGCGTGATGGTAACGGGGAGTCTGAAGGTCGGAGTGACGGAGCAAACGCTCACCGACGTGTTTCCTGACTTGCCGATGAACCTGCGGCGGAAGCTTCTAGGCGCGACGCTGAGCTACAGTCTTCGGCTGCGGTTAGAGTTTGAGGAGGCAGCGATGGCTCCACTGCTGCAAGTGACGAAGCTAGACGCCGAGCTGGACGTGCTATCGGGCCTTTTGGCGCTGCTGAAAGAACCAGCGGACGTGGAGCGAGTCATGCGGTATGCACAGATCTCTCCGAACGGCTTCATTGGCGAGCTGGTCGGCCATCCTGGCCGCGTCTGATGCGCGATCAACGATTTGGATATATATTTAAAAAAAAAAAAAGCAAAGCATGGCGTTGATCTTCCACTGCATCAGTACGTGTTCAACTCACTGCTCGGCGCGAAGCAAATTCCAGATTTACGTCATGTACAAACACAAGGCGGTGCGGGTTGGCCTTGAAGATCAAGCCGCGAACCTTGCTCCACGAGCTGCAGCCTTCGACGCTCGAGCTGCTGTATCTGTACCCTTAGTCGTTCGATGGTCTTCTCGAGGTCTAGCTCGCGCGCCCGCTGCTTGTTGCGGTAGCGCGCTTGGTTGATGCGGCACTGCTGCATGCGCCTCGCTGTCTTCACACGCGTTCGCGGCTTCTTGGGGCCGGGTGGGGCGACTGAGGGGCCGTTCAGCGAAGAAGAACAGTTCTCATCGTTGGACGAAGCTCCGCCCACGAGCGCCTCCAGTCTGCGCCGCTTCAGCTTGGCGCGATAGCGCGCCTGATTGATCCGGCACTGCTCCCGCCGGCGTTGCGTCTTTTGCCGCGCACGCTTCCTTGTCTTGGTCGGTGCGTGCTCCGAGTCGTTGAATCGTGGTTGCTGAAGAGAACTGCATTGCTTGGGGGCGCAAATCGTCGGGTCTCTTGGAGGTGCGCGACCCGGTAGCGGCGTCAATGGTGCCACGAGGCTTCCTTGTGCGACCTGATCGTCTTGTTCGGGCGCGCTGACGGCGGCGTTGTCGGGGTCGCTGGGCACGGACGGTACACAAGATGGCCGGGTGGTTGAGTGTTGGCGCTCCATGTTGCTCTTCTTGTGTTCCCGCCCGGCCCAGAACCGTGGGAACGGCGGCGGTTCTGTCGCAGTCTCATCGAAGACTGCACTGTCAGTTGTCGCGCGTTCCGGTCGACCAACAGTGAAGCGGAACGTCGCGTCGGCGAGCGCGAACGCCAGGCGTTTTGAGCGTAGCACTTGCATCGTAGCGAGCAGTGCGGGTTCCGTGCCGGCCGGCAAAATCGAGAATGAGCCTTGGCCGGACGGTTGTCTTGCTCACGTTGGCGCACGATGACGATCAGCGTCAGGGTATTGTTGACAGAGCGACTATGTCCTGGTTTAATCAGTATAGTTAGAGGTAATGTTAATACAATATTTAGCATAATGCATCACATTTAGTAATACAAAGCAGTTTGTCACTCAGTGTATTGTTGAATGAATATCTGACTACAGATTTTGTTGAATGAACGCTGTCCTGCGTGGTGCTGAGCACCCCAGGCCTGGCACCCGACACTGTACACGACCACCGATCAATGATCGGCGACGACAGACCTGCCCGCTCGCTGATATGTACTGTATCGACCCCAGCCTCGCGAAAGCCATTTTCATTCGATGCAAGATACTTGAAGTATAAGGTACTTGTCTCCAGCCGTAAGTACGCCGCATTATGCCGGAGATGGCACAAAACAAGGTCTACTGGTGCTTTGCCACCCGCAGCTTGTGATTTTGTAGTCGCAGTCGGACACGAGAACGTGCACGAATAGCCTTCGGCTATGGGTGGACCTAGGAAGACGTAGGTCGATGTCCTTCGAACTGTTGACGATACTGGTGGGCCGGAATGTACAGCTGAGTGTTTGCGTGTTTGACAGTCGGTTGGGTCGTCTTGGAGATTGAACGTGCCCCCTTCAACATCAGAGATAACTTCTAGTATTGTTCAACGCCGAGGTATTGGCTGCAACAACGGTGGCACTTTGTTATTGATGAGCGATAAGTACTGTACACACCGATGAGGACATGTGGCGTAGTGGGTTGAAGCGCGATCTCATTGAAGAGCGTCCATACGCTCATTTCGCTCCCTCTAGGACGCATGCACCCTGCGCTCAAGACGCACGGTATGCGATCAAACTGATCCGGTGTGCGTCACAACGACGCCATGGTGTCGATCAAACGGTTTCCGCTCGGGTGGTCCACAACAGAGCCGATGATGCCTACGGGCGAGATGCGAGCGCCACGCAGCACGCTTTCAACGTCGTCCACATACTCCAGAGTGCGCACCAGATCCGAGGCGAGATCAACATCGGCATCCATCCGCACGATTTGCAGTGCACCGTGTGCTCCCACGGGGGCGAAGTCCAGTCCCATGCGCACCGCGAACTCCAGCGGCTGATTCAGCAATTTCTCACCCAGACTGGTGTGCTGCAAGTCAGGAAACACGTGCGTAAGCGTGTAGTGGTTCGGCACGACACAGAGCCGCGCGGTAACCATTAGTCGAACGCAGCCTTCGTCGTCGTCGTGGTCTGGAAGGGGCTCCACGTCGAGCACGTCGAAGAACACGTGTTTGTGGAAGATCGTGTAGCGCCACCACTGCTCCAAAACGGCGTCCGGACCTCGCAGCGCTCCAGCAACGTCGGCGTCGGGGGCGATGATCGTTCGTAGATACGCGGCTTGACGCATCAAGGTGTCGTTCTTTCGGTCCTTCATGGCGCCGGCCGAGAAAATAATCGTATCTTCGCCCGTGGCTGGCGGCGTTGAGCGGAACACTGGGACGTGGAGGTTGGCGCCCGATAGTCCGCTACGAAAGAGGTTGCAGTACTCGTAGACGGTCTTGATCGAAATGTTGACGCGGTCTAACCCTTGGAGCGAAGCTGAGTGCATAGCGGACAACGAGTGGATTTCCTCGCGCATGCACGCCGTAAGCTCTTCTAGCAGCTGAAGACGCAGGTTTTGTCGCTGTCGGTACCGCGCCTGGTTCACGCGGCACTGCTCTCGTCGGCGCTGTGTGCGAAGACGGCGCACCCGTGGCTGTGAGATGGTTACCGCGGCCGCGACGGGTGGAGATCCCGTATCGCACTCGCTCGAGCTATCGAGTGCAGCAAACGCAGTCGATGCCGTGTTGTCCGTCATCCGTCCAGATCTGCGGTTGTCTCGGTCGCGTCGACCTCCACGGTCCGCAAGGCGAAGATGTTCCAGGGCGGGCGAGTCGCCACGCGCACCCACTGCGCCGCCATGAGAATTGCCGCTGAAACGTCCTCGCGGAGAAGGCGTCGCCGTCGGTCGTGCGGAGAGAGAGCCCACGGATGTGGTCGATGGCTCGTTTGGAGCGCCTGCTTCGTTGGCGCTCCAAATCAGCGTAGGGTTCGTGCTCATAGCGTGGGCGCCAGCATATCTCCGGAGTCGAAAACTTGCGCCGCCATGCGTGATTGAAGCAGATTTCGGCGCCGGTTGTCGTCCCCAATCTATTGGATTAGGCCCTCGACTTGCACCAGTGAATGTCCCGTCGCCAGAGCCGTGGGGAGGAGTATACGCGCACACGGGGAACGCGGAGGGGGCGCGGAAGGGAGACACTCGGAGCGGTCGAAGTGCTGACGGCGAGTCAAAGACGTGGGTGCCTGGCACTTCTTCTTGTCTCTGTCGCTCGTGTTCGTCTGCTCGACCGTGAGACGAGAGCACCGAGCGTCTCGGGCGCCACTGCTGACTCATGGTGAAGGAGATGCTAGGCGGACAAGAGCAGCCACTCGTGACGGTCCTGAACGCGTGGGGGACGCGAAGAAACTGTTTGTGGTGTGGAAAACAAGCAGAACGGAAGGGAAGGCGGTGGGGTGACGGGATCTTCTCTTGTAGCACTACTGGCGATACAAAACGCAAGACAGTCTCTTTGGTCGTTCACAGCCGGAATAATGGGGGGGAGATCAAAACGCCAAGGGAGGGTGCAGACGGGGTCGGGTAAATTTACACCGGGATGACTGTGGCGTCACTGCGCAGTGATTACGGAGAGTTACGCCTGACTTGAAGCCTGCATAAAATGTAGAGGCGTCCTCTTCCAACATGCATTTCTCCCAGAACTTCTTGCAGAACGTTTGTGCACATGTATACTGATACTAATGAACATGTGTTGATTGAAAATACAATGTTTGGGGTCACGTAAACACGATCATCAGTGCCAAAACAGTAGTTTTCCGGCATAAACACGATCATCAATGCAAAAACAGTAGTTTTCCATTATTTCAAACCTGCCTACTTGAATATGCGAAAGCATGTTGATAGCTGTTGAATGGTCGTAGAAGCGCCAGCGTAAGCGCTATAATAGCGCTTGGACAGTCTCACTGCCACTCTCGAGCACTGATGATTTGATCTCGCTCTCCGCCTCTCATCCTAAGCGAATGTCGTGAAATTGAAAGGTCCGCGTGGCCCTCAAGTGAGACGCGTTGGCGTAATCCCCTCACTCTAGATAACACTGCACACGCCTGTGCATACCCTAAAATTCCTGTCATTGGCATCGTTCTGTCATTGACAACACTCTTCTATTCGAAGCAGCCAAAATGCAGGTAGGTATTTACCGCATTCGTAAAAACTCCCGAAAATCGGATGGACAAGATTAAATTAGGACCGGCAAATAGGATGCTCGCTCACGACCACTGATGGCGACACCTAGAGGCA
>JAADYG010000222.1:0-44014 GCA_023338115.1 Phytopythium boreale
CGCGCGGCCTCGACCTGGCCGGGTGCTCGCTGATGCGCTTCGCCGACGTGATCTTGGCTTCGCCGTCGGTCGACGACGAGGTTGCCGACGACGACGCCGAGGATGACGACTCGGAGGGCGTGTGGGTGTGACGCAGCGAGCTGAGACGCTCAGCCATCGATCCCTAGTCTTCTCCCGAGTTTTTCGTCCCCATACCCGCTGTATTGCTGCACCTGTCCTTGAGTGCATTTGTTTGTATTTGTAGTTGATGGTACCATATATTTATGCGGTGCTCCGCCATTGCTTAGATGCACAAACAATCAATGCCATATCGCTTTGAACAAAGTTGAAGAGCGTCACGGCCATTACCTGCTGCGTGAACACGAACACCAACCCGGTCATCTTCTTTCTTCTTCGGGGTAAATCGCTAACAGCCGACCGCCAATTGTCGCTATTCTGGGCTCACTGCTTCTTCCCACAATAGCCTTCCGCATTTTCTTCCATTGACAATTGCCGCACCCAACTCCTCAGCACTTGATGGGCCGCACTCTAGTGCTTGCACTAGCGCCTCCAGCATCATGAACGCGTCGCCCTCGACGCCTCCGACCGCTTCGGCCGCATCTTCCTCTGTCACAGACATATCCGAGTCGCCAGACCCCGCCCTAAGCACTCGGGAGCGCGCGCTGTTGATCGTGCGACGCGTGCCGCTGCTCGCCCAGGCCGTTCGGAGCGGAGCGTGCTCCCAAGATGCGCTCGTAGACGCCCTCGCCGCGCGCAAGTTCGCGGCGGGCGAGTATATCAACGCACAGGGCCAGACCGGCGCGCGCGAGCTCTTCTTCCTCGAGCGCGGGCGCGTGCTGCTCACCAAGCGACGCCACGTGACGGCCACAAGCGGAGCCACCACGCGTCTTCCGATGGCGGGGAGGTGCCGCTCACAGGCAGATGCTGACATGGAGACGCAGGTGGACGTTCTCGAGCCTTTCGAGTACTTCGGGGAGCTGCCGCTGCTCTCGAACGCGGCTACACGCGCCACCAACGCCGTCGCGATATCTCGAGGCGTTGTAGACCAGGCTGGCGAAGCGGAAGACGCCGACCAGCCGCCCGTCGCGTGCTTCGTGATGTCAGAAGACGCGTTCGTGACGCTCCTGGCGCCGCTACACGAGCTCATGCTGGCGCGTGTGGAGCTGCGCACCCACCGCGTGCTGGACCGCGAGCGACTCTTCCAGACATGGAGCTGGCCGCAGAAGCGCTTCGTGCTGGAGCGCTGCGCGTTCGCGCGCTTCCAGCCGGGCGCGCGCATCTGCGAGCAGAGCGACACGCACGACGACCGCTTCTTCATCGTGGTGGAGGGCGAGGCCGACGTCGTCATGGCAGACGACAGCGAGCCTGGTGGTCAGCCGAGCCCGTTCGAAAGTGACGATGACGGCGATGGCGATACAAGCAGTGCTGAGGACCAACCGTCAGCGACAGTAGTCGCGCGCAAGTGCCGGTTCCAGAGCTTCGGCGAGATGGCGCTGCTTGGACGTCCGAGAGTCGCGAGCGTCATCGCCGTCGGTCCGTCCCCATCGACTGGTGACGGCGGCCTCGCGTGCGTCATCATCACCCGCGCTCTGTACACGGCGGCCAAGCGGCTTCGCACGTCCGAGGTCTCACTCAATGACGGACGCGCGAATGGCAAAGACAGTAGCATCAACGACAGGGACGATGATGACGAGGCGGCACTGGCGTCGACGCTCGCGGACGAGTGGGCTCTGGCGGCCAACGCACGTAAGTTACGGTTGTCCAATCCGCGGGTGGCGCGCCACTTCGTGACCTTCATCCAGCACTTCAAGGCCGCCTACCAGCAGCTTTTCGAGGGCAAATCGGCCTACCTGGACCTACTCCGGCGGCTACGCGACGAGCCGGAGCTCGTTCACGGCTCCATGGGCGACTCCACCGGTGAGTTGTCGGCTCTCGTGGAGCGGATCGTCGGCTCGGACACATCACTCCCGATCCCACTGAACGCCACGTCCCTCGGAGTGGTACGCGCTGAGACGCGGCGTGTGCTCGCTCTCCCGCCGTCCTCACGGTCAGCGAAGGACGTGGCGCTGATCACGCGGCTGGTGGAGAGGTCGACGCTGATCGCCAAGATCGAGCGACCTGCGCACGTGTTGGCTCTGCAGGTCGCGCGCACGCTCGCGCAGGTCGTGACGTTCGTTCGCGCCACGAAAGACCGGCCGCTGGTGCGCCAGGGCCGCGTCGAAAGCCGCGCGTTCCTCATCCTACGCGGCAAGATCAACATCGTCAACGAGCGCAGCGCAAGCGGCGACGGCGGAGGAGGCAGCGAGGTGCTCGCGACGCTCCGAGCAGGCGACTCGTTCGGAGAGCTCTCGCTCGTGGCCAAGCTGCGGCGGTCCGCGTCGGCGTTCGCACCCACAAGCGCCGACCTGATCGCCTTCGACCGCGAGCACCTCGTCCACATCCAGCGCGAGATCCCGGGCGTGTCGGTGCAGCACTTGATGGTCGAGCGTGCCGAGTTCCTCGCGCGGCTATCCTTCATGAAGCCCACGCCGACGACGAATCCGTTCGGCATGGAGAGCGCGCAGGACGAGGCGTTCGGAGAGCGCATCCGCGTGGCGCACGACGTGGTCGAGCGCTCGTACGGTTCCCGGCACCGGTTCTTCCAGGACGAGGGCGATCGGCGCGCTCTGCTCATCGTCAAGAGCGGCGAGATCGGCGTCTTCATGCGCAAGCAGTTGCACGTTCAGTTCGCTTCCGTTGGCGCCACTACTGGAGCGCCATCTCCCTCATCTACTTCGACTGCCGCCGCCACTCGGACTGTGCTCGTTCGCGTGGCGACGATCGGCCCACAGGAAATCTTTAGTGCGACCATCGCAACGCTCAGCGCCTCACCGAGTGCGGCGGCGGACGAGGATGCGGCGGAGCTGGAAGCCGCCACCATGTACGTCAGCTACTCGCACGCGCAGGTCCTCGAGCTGCCCGAGCGCGGGTGGCGGCGCCTGCGCCCCGCGAGCGTCGTGCAGATTCGCCGCGCGTTGCTTGAGCGCTACCGCTGGAATGCTGACGCTGCGACCAGCCAGCGCTACTTCTACCACTTCGACCGTCCGTGGCAGCTCGTGGGCACGAGCACTAGCAGTTCAGCGAGTGGCGACGGCTGCGCTTGTAGTGACGGGAAGAAGGCGGTGGCCAAGACAGCGACGACGTCAGCAGCACAGTCGAATGCCTCGCCAAAGTGCCAGGAAACGATCGAGCCAGTGACCACGACGCGGCTGGTGCGGCATATCAACGACAAAAAGCGGCACACCGGCCGAGCGGGTGCCTATGTGAACCTGTTTGCTGATTCGGGAGGAGAAGCGCGAGCGTATCCACTCACAACTAGCGGGAAGACGACGACGCCGGTGCGCTGCGCGTCTCCCACCGCTTCCGTGTTACCCGCTCTGCCGGCCGTCTGTTCATTGCAAGCGCCAGTGACGACGATAACGACCACGACCCCGTCGTCCGTTCACAACGCACTACTGTCGATATCGATGGCAGCATGGGAGAAAGACTCCTCTCCGCGCCCGCCAGCAACGAGTCCGCCCGCCTCGTCGTCCGCTCTCGGCGGTTTGTTCTCGCCCAACTCCAGTGCTTCGTGGACGTCGCGCTCGCTCTCTTCCGCTGGCGGCGTTGGTCACAATGCCAATGGGACGTCAACGGTCGCGTTGGGGCTCTGGGACCGCCACAGCGGCACAAGTGCGTCAGCAGCGGACGCACCGATGCGCTTCTTTGCTCATATCGCGCCACCGCCAGGCTCAGCAGCCGCCAGGAACTCTCCGAGAGTGCTCAACGGCAGGCGGCGACAGCAAAAACAGCAGCAGCAGCAGCAGCAGCAACCCAAGACCACGCAGCAAGGCACCATCGAGTCCCCAACAAAGGGACACGCAGGAGGCGACAAGTTCCATGCGATGTGGAAGCTCGATCGGCGCACGTCGCTGAGTTGACGGCCGCCGCGTCAGCGTCATGTGTCAACGCGTGTCCGTTTCCCCGTCGAAAATAGACGCTCCATCGAATGGGACGACGAGAGACACCTTCTGCTTTCTCTTCAGTCGACAATCGACGAGCGAGGGCGCCAGAGTCGATGCGGCGTCAAGATGGAAGCGAAGCGGGCCGGCAGCGCGCGAGCGATTGGCTATTCAAGCGACTAGACGGCCTGCGCGGCGTGCGGATCTCCGAGACTGGGATCTTCGGCCCCGAAGGCGTCTTCGAGACGTGGATGTTCGTCGCTACTGCGAACGAGAAGCGCCGGTCGAGCAACCAGGACGCAGCATCGACATCAGCATCAGCCGACCTTTCCCGGCGCTCTTCCGCTAACGTCGTCATCAGCACGCACGACGTTGTGTCGACTAACCTGTTGCAGTTCGAAGCGCGCTTGCAGGTAGGGATCTCGACGCAACGAGCGCCTAAGCGCGCGTCTAACCCTCGACTTTGATTCCGATGCACAGGATCTGGCGCGGGGCCGAAGTGCTGAGCGTTCACGAGCACGACGGAAGCGGAGCGCACGCTCTACCGCTGAGTCTGGTCCCGAATCAGCGCATGCCGATCCCAATCCCTTCGCCGTGGCGGTGCAGCAGCTCGATGACGCGCCGCGACTGCTGTCGGAGCTGGCCCTCGATCGCTTCACGCGCTCTCTCTGTGCACGTGAGTGGCAACTACTCGCCATGACCGTGGACGCCACAAATTCGAGGGCAAAGGATGACGGCAATGCGAATGCTGGCGGTGCGAGCAGTACGGAATCCGTGTCCGGGGTCGTTCCATACCGTGGAAACGCTCCATTCTGTCTCCAGGAGTACGCTGTGGAGAGAGGTATCGATCGCGGAGTGCTCGTCGCGCGCTTTGAGCTGATCGACTCTGCAGAGTCTGGGGAGTTCGATGTACATGCGACGATAGCTGCTCCGTCATCAACTGTTTCGGGTCGCCTGTCGCTGTCGTGGCAGTGGGCGCCGTCCACCTTTCAGTGTCGGTGTTGCAGCTCTGGTAGTCCTTGCTCCCAGCGAAAGGAAATGCTTCCAGTCACTTCGCCGTCGCTGCGGAAGTGTGTCGAGGCGGCAACGTCACGCGTGTTCTGTCACCTACGCGAGCGCCATGCGATGCTGCTGACGTCCGCGGCGCTCGAATTCGCAGTTATTCAAGACACCGACAGCGGCGACTACCTTGACGTTGTGCTGGCTGCAGCGTCTGCCATTTCCTTCGTCAAAGAGCTGGCGTCCACGCGAACGTCACGAGAGAGACCATCGACGGCGTATACCGACCCAATTGATGATTGGCAGCGAAGCAGTGGTGATGACCGCCCTGAGCGAGAGGTAGCGACAGCCTTTGGCCTCGATGAAGGCTCATGAGTGTTTGAGCTGTCTCCGGAGTACTCCTCTGTGCCAACCACACGAAAACCCTTGACACGGTCTCAATGCCGAAAGCGCAGCAACGACGGAGAGCTGCCGCTACCGCGCGTGTGCCGCCAATGCCGCGGACCGCTGGACGTGGCTCTCGCAAACGAACTCAAAAAAGAGCGGGCGACCACGCGAGCCGCGTTCGCCAGATTTGAGGCGCTCCAGGAGACGACCGCCGCCCTCGAGCAGTCTCAGCATGCGCTTGAGCTTGAGATTTCACGTTTGCGGCGCGATCGAGACGGCTGGCGAGAGCGCTGCGATACCATCGTGAAGCGTCACGAAGCCGCGATGGCAGAACTACGCTCGCAGCTGTCGGAAGCTGTCGAAGCGCGTGCGATGGCGCTAGAGGACGACGCGTGGTTCGGCTGCGATTCCCAACGCTGGGAACAGCACGAAGAGAGCATACAGCGACGCGTCTTGCTGCTCGCCGCCTCCCAAGTGCAGCAACAGCACGCCGAGCAACTCGAGCAGTGGCGAGACGAGTGGAACGCCGCCGTGACCGCCAGCCAGACTAACGTTGAGCTCCATAACGTCCTCCGTACGGCCCAGGAGCTCGAACGCGACCGCGAACTGCTCATGCGCCTGCAGACCAAGCTGGAGCTCGTACGCGCCGAGCGGGATGAGCTGCGCTTCCGGTGGAAGTACGTCGCGCGGCAGCTCATGGACATCAAAGCATGCGGCGTTCACTTACCTCCGCGCGTGGCCGGTGGCTTCAGCTCGTACCCGTCGCCGTCACCCGAGAACGTGCGTGCCGTGGTCAAGTGGATCGTCGACTACGAGGTAAAGCGCGTGGCGCTGGAAGCACGCAGTCGGACGTGGTCAGTCGGCAAGCGGCTCAAGCTCAAGCTCGAGCTCATGCGCGCGCTCGCAGGCCCGGCCTCGCTCTCGCCTGCCAAGAAGCGGAAGAGCAAGAGCAGCGGCGGTCTTGCGCCGAGCGGAAGTGTCGGTGGCAGTCAGCGCGGGCTGTCGGTCGCGTTCGAGTACTCGCCGAAGAAGTCGCTGCGAGTGTCGCCGCGTCGACGAACGCCGTCGTCGCAGTCTTCATCGTCGCATTCGTCCGACTCGTCGCCATCGTCGGTGTCGCCGCAGCATTCGCCCGCGAGTCGCTCGTCGCCGTTGACGCTGGTGCGCGCGGCGTTCATGAGCAACTGATCAGAGACAGAGCGAGTTAGTCGATGCAACTAGGGTGAGAGCGCAGCACATGAAGCTACAACATGAGCTATATATTACACGCCGACCATCGACAGACACGGCAGCCGGATATCAAATAAAAATGCGACGCCACTCAGACACACACCATACCAATCACAGCACACCACAGCACACACTTAGAGTACGACACCTGATGTTCCTGGCGTCGTTCGCTCACCAATGCAGCACGGACGGCAGGTACTTGTCGGCAAGTGCCAGGTAGTACGGCAGCAACGTCTCTGGCTTGACCTGCTGGATCGCTGCGTCAGAGACGCTAGAGAAGCGCCCGAGCGAGGCCAGCCACTCCTTGGTGTCCATGCTCGCGGGAAACGACAGCACATCCGCGTAGCTATCGTTCTGGTACCACGTTTTAAGCGACCAAAGGCGGATGACAACCAGGGCCTCAGATGGAAGCGACGCCTGGTTGTGTACGAGCGCGCGGTACAAATACTCGTCAGGCGTCCAGGGCAGCAGTAGTGCATCGTCCAGGACATCCGGACACGGCGTGAGAGACTTGATGCCGCTTGTATGGTCCGCGTTCAGTTCGTTCAGCTCGGGGAACTCAATCGAGTCTGGGATGTGCGCACCCACGAGCCACGTCGAGTTGAGAGCAAGCCACTCGCGCGCCGAGATGCTGCGCAGGACGGCATTCTCCTCGTCTGTCCAGTGTAGGAACAGTAGTCCGAGCGCTCGCCTGAATAGTTCAAGACAGCAAGTGTCAGAACTCATCGATACAATGCGAAAGTGCAGTCCATGAGGAGAAACGTACAAGAAAACGGCGAGCTGGAGCCAGTCAGGATGCCCCTCGTCGCGCGCGGCCTCAGCCGACGCCAGCATGTATCGCAGCACCCAGCTCTCGTTCATGCGTGATTCGCCCGTGAGCTCGGCCACGCGCTGGCACGCGTCACGCACCGACCACGCGGCGCGCTCAAACCCGCCGAACTTGACGGCCTCGCGCTTGGCGAAGGCTGCCGTCTGGTACTTGCGCATGATGCGCGAGAACAGCGGGCGAGCGCCGTGCTTGTTGCACACGAGCGACATGGGGTCTCCGCCACCGTCCCATGGCACGGGCTCGCACATCGACACGACCGTGCGTCGCTCGGAGTCGATGCACAAGTATCCGCCGTGGAAGTTGCGCAGCGCGACGCCGCTCTCGTCGTGCAGCGGCACGACCTGGAATGTTTCCCACGTCGAGTTGAGCGGCCGGTCCGCCAGCACGTGGCCGCTCTCTTCGACGCATAGGAACTTGCCGTGCACGCTGCGAAGAAAGACTTCGCCGCTGGACGCGCCCAGCAGCGTCTGCCACACGCTGTCGCGCGAGTTGCCCGGCCGCGCCTCGATCTCGCCGTCCTCGGTCGCCGCCAGGAACGAACCGTCCGCCGCGCGCAGCGTCAGCATGCAGAACCACTGGCCCGACGTCGGCTTGATGATGGACGCGTTGCGGTCGTCCTCGCTGTCCGGCAGCGGCTGCAGCGACAACGACATGGGAACCTTGCGGAAGCACTCGGTGTCGTTGTACAGGAACAGCACCTTGGCGCCGGGCGTCACCGTGAAGCCCCAGTCCTCGTACAGCCCCACGAGCTTGCCGTGTCTGTCGCCAATACACATGTCAAGGGTGAGAAGGATCCACGCGATTACCCACGCGGTGAAGAGAGGAAACGCACCGCTTGGCGTCCTCCTCGGCCTCTAGGTCGATCCGGCGCACGCCCAGCTCCGTCAACGTGGCGCGGCAGGCCAGGAATAGCACACGCGCGAGCCCCAGGCCGCGCCACTCGCGATTCACGGCCAGCGACTTGACGTGCGCCACCGCGCCGCCCGCCTCCATCGTGAAGATGATCTTGCCCACCGCCCCGCGCTTGCTCGCTGCGCTCCGTCACAGCACAAACAAGCACCCCATGTCAGCACATTCTGTATTAATGAAGCGAGTTCCCGCGCGCGCTCTCTCCGACCGAAAACGTACACGTGAAGAGCACCCAGCGCAGCTCCTTGGTGCGCACGTCATGCGCAAACTCCAGCCGGAAGCGCGCGGCGCCGCCCACGACCGCGTCCAGCGCCGCGCGCGCGCCCAGAGCCGCTGCGTCAGCGCCGTCGGTGGGCGTCGCCCCCGCCGATAGCGGCATGACCACGGTCGTCGCCATCGCTTTTCTTGCTATTGAAATGTATCGGGTTGCCGACTTTTTGGAAAGTGCGGACGGCGGAGGGTGCCCTTTCGGTTGACAGTTGGTTGAGGTTGTTGCCGTTTCGGGCGGTTTTTAACGTTTCGGCGCGCTGATTGGCGGAAATAACGCCGAAAATAAGGGTGCAACTGCAATAACACATCAGCAGTGACGAGCCGCAGATAAAACGGCTGTGGGGAAAGGGCGCGAAAGGATGTCAAGTTTACACTTGGAGAAAGTATGGGATGGACAGCTGGTGGCTTTATTTTGGGCTCGACAGGTCTACTGCGGCACTGTGTTGATTTTGCAAATTGATCTATTTTGGGCACCTGGACTCCAGGTGCCGGCAAGTTGGCGAGGATCTCACAAATAGAAGACCTCCTTCGGCTCATCTACTGAGTTAGGTGATTTCATATAGAGTCCTCCCTCTCGGATTTTATATATGCGCTGTCGTATGCAATTGCAATGCTGCACTGCTGATACGGGTGCTTTCTGATTGACTACGCCCCCGCGCTGCGAAAGCTCAATTGCCGCCGAGATGAAGACAGCAGCATCGCTACCAGTGGGCACCTTACAGTGGGATGCGGTACTTACCCACCAAGTTCGAGGACGGCATTCTGCCACCGGTCTGTATTACTCTGTATTAACTGCGCAGCTTAAGCGGCGTAGTCGTTGTACAATTCTACTGTTGCGCTTGTAAAAAAACTACCACCTTCACAAGTGGTTTACTGTAGTAGTTGGCTCCGAGGCGCTCGTGCTCAGTTGCAGTCGCGTGGACTTTAATGCCCGTGGACTTGACAGCGACAGCATGCCACTGTGTTTCTCACGTGTGAATTGTTTGTTGACCCAATGGAGCACAAACACTTCTACGGCTGGCTCGCTAGCGTGCAGTGCTGTACTGCTGTCGATCCGCCATCACCACACACGCAGACACAGCGCTCTCGGCCCAGTCGACTTCGTGACAACAGGACGGCGAACGGAAGAAGGAATTTTCCCCGGCTCACGACGGTGGCGAGCTGATAGTACTGGACTGTACTGCATCGGTCTCTCCTGTTGCAGCGGAGTCCATAGACTCGCTTATCTGCCTAGCGTCGAAAACGGTGGCGGATTCTCATTTATTCGAGTACATCAGAGTATTTAATTAAAAATAACTTGGTAAAATGTCAGTGTCCACTGACTTTAGCATGTTTCATGACCAATCTCGACCAATCACAGAGCGCAGATGGCGATACGAAAAACAAGTGATCCGTTATCCTCTCGGTCGTGGATGAAACTTCTCGTGATACGTCGCGAGCGCGTCCCGAGCGCGGTTTTTGCTGGCCGCCGCTACCGAGCTCGCTGCGCCTTCCGATGCAGGCGCCGACCAAGGCTGAGGAGATCGAGGGCAAGGACGAGAAGATTACGGTGCCCAGCGAGTGCGGAAGACACAGCCGTCCGTGACGGCGAACCGAGAGGCTTCCACCTTGCGGTCGCTCCTGGTCGATACCGATGACCGCGTGGATGCGTTCACAGAGCTACTCGCGCGAGCATAGGCGCGTATCACGACGCTGAGACGGACAACGAAGAAGTCACAAGCGCCTTCTACGCCGCGACCGGCGCTGCTGATATGCACGGCAAGAAGATCAAACACCTGGTGACAGCGCTCACCAAAATGAAGACGCTACCTCGTTAGCGGATATCGCGACAAACTTGCTCGTCAAACGACAATTCAGCGACGACAGCACCGCTCTCGGCCGTGTTGGGGCTTTTAGAAGCCGATGCACTTGACTACGCTAGCGTTCTACACGTCCTGGAAAAGGAACGTGCGGTCGACGCGAAGCTGCCTTACCTGAACCCAAACGCTATTGAATCGCCTTCCGTTCATCACAGCGCAAAGCATCGCCCGAGCTATTTGCGTCACGGTCACCTGAGAAAAGGCGCTGAAGAACGCCGTCGCGACCTCCACCTGCCGCTATTTATACGTCTCCCCGCGCTTGACGTCACTTTCCATCGTCCTATTCTGTTGGCCGCGTGATTCCCAACCATGGAGACAGGCTCGCCGCCGTCTCTACCTGGCGGCGGAGGCATCTTCTCGCTGAGCGAAGCCCCGGGTGGGGCGGACGTCGTCGCCTTCTACTACGATCACCATCAACAGGGTGCGGTGCAGCCTCCGCTCCCCGGTGTCGAGTCGATCCAGCTCTCTCCGTCCCTGTCGGCGTTGCTGGATGCCAACTCGCTCCACTTCACGGACGTCCCGGGTCTCTTACAGCGCGCGCTCTTGTGGGACTCTGGGCTGCTGCCCACCAGCGACGCGGACGACGATCGCTATGCGAATGGCGGGCTTGTCCAGATCTTTACGCGTTGCGGAACATCCATGTCGGACATTGCGCTGTCCGAGCATGACGTGAGCGTGGCAGGCTGCAGCATCGACTCGTGCGCGCCTGACGCGAACATGCGAGCCGTGAAATACAGCAGTCACTGCCTATTTGACGACACGGAGACCGACAGTCGGCTGCTTGCGGTCGCGAAATGCGCAGTGGTCCCAAGTCACCGACTTGATACACCAGAGCCAACGAGTGCCAGCGATGCTGACGTGCGCATCTGGTCGAACGGCGCGCTCGACGGGAGCTGGACGCTGGACGAGCTCCAGCCGCAGATATCGACAGTGGCCGGGTCAGTGGGCGACACACTGTACCCGGCCGCGTTCTCGGTCATCCGACTCGGTCAAGCAGCAACAGTGCCTTCTGACCTCCGCGATGGCCAGTCTGCTCGCTGCCAGTCACCGCGGTCGGTCGCGATCCCCTGCGCACAGCTCGATGCCCCACCGACAAACAGCGAGGACTGGTGTTATCCAACGCCGTCGCCTCTTCTCCGTCAGTGGCTGCTGGAGCTTCAGGAGGTGCTGGCAGCATCAGACCCACCTCCGGTATCATCAAGCAAGGGCAGCGGGATATCGACGACCATCGGCATCACCACGCCTGCACACCCGGGTACGTTACTGCTTGACGCGTTGGCGGGGACGTCGGGCATTTCGGTGCCTGACGCGGCCGCACGCGACGTCGGCGCGAGCCTCACGTCGCTCTGGCCGACGACGTCCACCACAAGCGACGCGATCGCCATGTCGTCCGACTTGGCGCGCCAGTACTACCGACTGCGCGATCGAGGCTCAGGGCTCGACTTCCAGCTCAGCAAGTCGGTCGACGTGCCCGAGGAGGTGGTCGACCGGCTGCGGCCGTTCCAGATCGGCTTCAACCAGCTCTCGGGGCTGCTGCGACTCGCGCTGCTCTGGGATTCAGGGTACGTGCTAGCCACCGACGCGCAAGACGACGACAGGGCGCTGCTCGTGCCCGTCTGGGTGCGATGCGGGCTGCGCATGTCTGATCTGGCGCTGTCTCGAGCCGCCTTCGAGTTCTCGGGCTGTGGTGCGGTCGACTGCTCCACGTTCAACACGACCACCAACACGTCAGTCACGTCCTTGCGGTCCGACACCAGTTCTGCGTCGTGTTCGCCGGCGAAACTCGCGACGGCGACCGCCTGTGCGGCCGACACAGCCGCGCTCGGCGAGCGGAACGTGTCGCTGGCGCACTCGGACGCGGCGATATGGTCCGTCGGCCCATTGAGCAGCAGCAGCACGCATGTGATCTCCCACCCAACCATCAAACGGCACCAATTCGAGCACACGGTCGCTCCGGCCGAGCTGTACACGATCCACACGCACTACGCGATGGACGCGTTGGAGCAACAGACTATCGGAGGCCACGAATGCCCGCGCACACCGTCGCTGACCGTCCCGTGCGTGCCGCTGGAGCTCGTCCACAACGACCAGAGCGAGGACTGGTGTCGGCCGGTGCCCAGCGAGCTCGTCTCGGCCTGGCTCGTGGTCGAGGAGCGGCAGTACCGCACGCTGTTCCACCTCGTGGCGCTCGGCGTCGCCGTCATCCTCGCCATCGCCGTCGACCTCTACTTCGACCGCAAGCCGCGACGCGTGCGAGCGGCCGCGAGCGTCGGCGCCGTCGCCATGCCGTCGGTGGCCAGCTCGGCGCTCGACTTCGACCCGGACCGCGCGTCCTCGACGCACCTGAGCGCCATGTCGGCCATGTCGGGCATGTCGAGCCGCCAGACGGGCGATCCAGGCGACTGGTAGGGCCGAGTTGCAGCGAGTCGTACGAGCTTGAGGATTGTCTGTCGATGGATGGTGAAAAGAGCCGAGCGAGCACTTGGTCCGTTGGGGAGGGTGGCTTCTATTGTCATCGTCTATTGATACGCTTTATGGATGAACTGCGAACAGCGACAGCACGCACAGTGAGTTACGCGATCACGCTGCGCGTCAGGGGAAAGTCGTCGACGACCTCGCCCGACGCCGCGTACACCATCATCCCACCGCCGCCGGTGCTCGCGTCGCTGCTGGATCTTCTCGCGAACTGTTCCCACTGCTCGATGATCGTCGCGTTCGGCCCTGGACCAAACGCGCAGTTGCTGTCGACGCAGACGCCGATGGTGGCGCGAGAGAAGTCCCCGCCGAGCTGCGTCTGCCAGTCGGCGAAGGTGGTCGCGAGCGCCGCCGCGTAGACGGCCTCGGCCGCGCTCTCGTCCTCCGCGGCGTTGTACGACATGATGTTGACCCAGTCCACGTACGCGAGCACGCCGGCGGGGAAGCAGCGCGTGTAGGCCGCGTGCTCGGCGCTCTCGCAGAAGGACGGCTGGCCCTCGAAGAAGTACGCGTCGTACGTGAGCACCAGGTCCGAGCCGAGCGCGTCTAGCGCCGAGCGCGTCGCGCGCAGCACGTCCACGACGCGCGAGGCGTTGAACTGGGCGCCGACCGTCTCGTCGTCCAGGTCGAGGCCGTCAAAGTCGAACTTCTGCACCAGCTTCGCGGCCGACTGCGCGAACGCGTCCGCGTCCACGACGGCCGACATGTTGGCGTTGTTGGTGGCGCCCCCCACGCCGCCGATCGACCGGATGCAGCGCCTGTGTCATGGGAAGAGCGGGCGTTAGACGAGAGTGCGATGTAGGGCGCAGGTAGGGCGGACGTATAAACGTAGTAGACGTACGCGCGCAGCGTCTGGACGCAGGCGGCGAGCGTGGCGTCCGCGCCCTGGAAGGTGGGCACGATGGCGCCGTCGGCGACCAGCGCGAAGCCCCAGACGACGTGCGTGACGCCCGACGGCAGCAGGTCGCAGCCGGCCACCTCGCTCTGCCAGAAGACCACCGTGCGGTTGCTGGCCGCCACCTCCGGGCAAGACGAAGACGCGCCGGAAGAGGAGGAGGACGGCGGCGCAAGGAGGGCGGACGACCCGCCGCTGGAACTACTGCCGGTAGAGCTGGAGGTAGAGTTGGTGCTGGCGCTGGCGTCCGTCGTGGACGTGTCGCTGCTGTTGCCGCCGTGGACGCAGACGGCGACGACCACGATGATCGCAATGAGGATCACCACTGGGAGCATACCAACGTATACAACACGCGAGGTTAGAGCGGGTAGAGCGTCGCGGGTAGAGCGCGGGTAAAGCGGGCCGCCCTACCTCCGATGAAGGGCAGCGTGCGGTTGAAGCAGGACGGCCGCTTGGGCTTGGGCGCGGCGCGCTGCTCCACCGAGGACGACAGGAACGGGCCCATGTTGGCCGGCGGGTAGTAGTAGTACGACGTGTCGGGGTCTTCCGCATGCTGCGAGCGCGAGCGGCCGCCCTCGGGTCGCCAGTGGTCCATTCCGCTGCTCTAACGCCAGGTGAAGGCGGCGGGTATAGTAATTCCTGCAGCGCGCGTCTCTTGGCCTTTCGATGGAATCGACGGTAGGGCGCGCACTTGGAGTTTGAGTAGAGCGGGGAAAGCTGAAGTTCGGATGCGATGGGGGGGCGGAGCGGGAGCGGGAGCGGCCCCTTGCGGGAGAGGCAGCCGGCGCCCTACCTCGCCATTTATTATGGGAAGCGGGAGAGAAAGTAGGGCGCCGTATCCTGCAGTGTCGAAAATTTTGGCGCATAAGCGTCTCTCCCGCGTCAGTTATAGTTAAATCAGTTAATTATACGTTCAAAAGTCCTTGGTGGTCTTAAACATACTGTATTAGTTGATCATGTAGAAATGTACTCATTTGGTTATGTAGATGGAAGATCAAAGCGGGTTGTATTCACATAGATAGCTCTTTTCGCCAGTCGAATCAGTACTCGAACCGCTTGAAGCGTCCAAACACGGGGACTACAGACGTGAAGCCCTGCTCTCGTTCATCCGCTCCGATGCGACGGCTTCCGTTGCGAGGCTCACCATCACGGTGTTGACTGTGAGCACGACGCGCAGCCGAGAGCATCCGACGCGGTCGCGTCCTTCGTACGCGGTGGATGCGCTGCGCTGTACGTTCGGCGCGCATCCGTCCCGTGCTCCATCCACGCTGATGGGCAGCACCTCCTTCTCCCTGGCGATTCCCTCGGCAGCAGTCTCTGCCCTGCACCGCCGTCCGCGGGTGCCATTCTTCAATTCGCCACCAAGCAACCACCACTAGCAGCAGCATCAACAGCAGCGTCGCCCAATGGCCGTGTCGGTCGTGGTGCCACCCCCGTCGTCCGGTCGGAAGAAGCAACAGAAGCAGGTCGGACTGCTGCGCCACCGCCTGCGACGCGCCACGCGAGAGAAGAGCGCGCTCGCCAGCCACGTGACCGGCCTCCAGTCCAAGCTCGCGGCGGCCCACGCGGCCAACAACGAGCTGCGAGACCAGCTCTGGGCCGCCAAAGTCGACGACGGGCGGCCCGCCGTGTCGTGGCACCGCAGGTACGAGGCGCTCGTGAAGCGTCTGCGTGGCGTGCAGCAGGAGCTGAGCGTCGCGAAAGAGGCCAACAAGGCGCTAAGACAGGAGCGAGAGAAGCAGCGCGCGACGCTGAGGGCGAAGAACGCGCAGCTGGAGGCGGCGGCCAGCGAGGCTAAGCGCGCCAGGATCGAGATGGAGAACCTGCAGAGACAGCTCGTGGACTTGAAGGTGACGGGGCGTCGTTAAGAGCTGATTAAGGCCGGGTGAGCAATGAACAAGTCGCTGTTCCCTCGCAACTGTTATAATCGCTGGGTTCATAGATAGACGCGCGTCAACTTCATGACGACGTCGACGATGGGGACGGCTCTGCGTGGCTTGTCGCTGCCGGCGGATGGTCGGACGATGAGGTCGATATGGCGGTCGAGCCCGAGACCGTGGCAGCGGCCGCGACGGCGGCCTCGTCGGCTTGCTGCAACAACAAGGGCAGGATCGTGGCGCGCAGCTCGTACACGACTTCCATGGCCGTGGGGCGCGCCGTCGGGTCCAGACGCAGGCAGCGCTGCGCGAGCGCCACGAGAGCCGGCGGGCAGTCGTCGCGGAACGTCGGCAGCAGCTTGCCCTCCGACACGAGGTGCACGATCTGCATGCTCTTCATCTTGTTGCGTCCGCCGCCACCACCAATACCGACAGCCGCAGCCGCAGCCGCCGCGCCAATACCAGCGGCAGCGCCAATACCAGCGGCAGCAGCACCGATACCAATGCCAGTGGTCGCGCCTACCGCAACGCCTCCGCCTCCGCCGCGGTCCTTGGTGAAGCCGTAGGGCAGCGCACACGTGTCGATCTCGGATAGCACAATGCCAAACGAGAAAATGTCGGCCTTCTCGTCGTACTGGTTGCCCTCCAGCACTTCAGGCGCGCTCCAGAGGATCGTGCCCACACCGTTGGTCATTGTGTCCTCGACGGAGCGCTCCCGACTGAGCCCAAAGTCGCTCAGCTTGGCGCGCAAGTGACGGTCGAGCAGCACGTTCTTCGACTTGAGGTCGCGGTGGATGACCACGGGCACGAGCGAGTGGAGGTACACGAGCGCGTCGGCAATGTCAATGGCGAGACTGATCTTCTCGCGCTGCCACGAGAGCACGCTCGAAGCCGCGGGCAGCGCAAGCAGCGCCTCGAGATCGCCGCGCTCCATGTACTCCGTGATGGCGCACAGGTGCAGCAGCGACTGCCACGCGACCCCGACGAACCCGACAATGCGCGGGTGGTCGAGCACGGACGCCATACGGATCTCGTCCGAGAACTGCTCGAGCGACGGCACGTCCTCGCGCTTGGTCGGCAGCAGGCACTTCATGGCCACGTACCTCGCCTCGTACTGGCCAAGCCAGACCTCGCCCATGCCGCCCTTGGACAGCAGCCGCAGGAACGCGAGCTGCGCGAACGAGATGCGCTTGGTCACGACGGTCGGCTCGGCCACAAACTTCCTCAAGATGCTCGACTTGCGGCACAGCTGGTCGTTCGAGAGGGAGATCTCTGCCCGCGTCGTCGCGACGATCGCACCCGCCGGCGCGCCCTTGACGCCCGGCGTGCGGCGACTGCGCGGCCGCGCGCCAAAGAACACCTCCATGGGCGTCAGCCTTTCCTCCGAGAGCAGCCGCGCGGCCGTCGGCTCCGAGAGCAGCGCGTCGAGCGCGCCGCCCGGTCCGCCGTCAGCACTGGCCTCCATCAGCAGCTTCTCGCGCAGGAGCTTGCGGCGGCGCACGAGGTACCAGACCGCGAGCGACAGAATGATGCAGACGCAGAGCAGCAGCACGAGCATCACGATGGCGGCGGTCGAGAACGAGCTCGGCTCGGGCACGGCCGAGTACGCGAGCCAGGCGTCCATGGTGGCGCCGGTCGACACGACGCACAGGTCGGCGTCGCTCAGGATGCCCTTGTCGCGGCACGGGATGATGAAGTTGCCGTTCGCCTGGCACGTCGACGAGCCGGTGAACACCGATGAGTCCATGTGGATCGCGTACAGGTTGTACGAGGCGTTGGACGCGCTGTGGCGGCGAATCACGGGGTTCGGGACGTCAAAGTTCTGCCCGTCCTCGGCCCAGAAGACGCCGCCCGACGTGGTCGACGCGCTCGACATGTCGCTGGACACGACCGCGCAGTTGACGGCGCTGGACGGCGCCAGCACGTCCGAGTCGCAGCCGCGCGACAAGTAGTGGTTGATGCTCCCGCAGTTGCTGATCGCGCACGAACCGGACGTCGCGTTCTCGTACGCGGCCTCGATGGCCGCCACGTCCGGCAGCAGGTCGCCCATCGTGCGCCCGCACGCCGTGTACACCTGCACCAGCGACGCATTGTCGTCCGCGCGCTGGACGAAGCCCGAGTCCCAGAGCAGCGCCCGCTGTTGCAGGCCCGAGAGCGCGCTCCACGAGAGCGAGGCGTCGCTCAGCCGCGTCGTGACGGCCGACGGGAGGTCGCTCTCCTTGATGGACAGCGCGTCGGCACTCACACCGTCCTGCTCGAGTCTGTAAAGCCGCTGGACGAGGTCGCTGTCGGCACTTACCGCTGTCGGGGACGCGGCCACTAGAATCGCCGTCGCGGCCGCAAAAAGCGCGCGGCGTACGCGAGAGCGCGCGTGGCGGGAGCAGAGAGGCAGAGGCGTCGATACATCCGAGGTAGAGCGCGGGCGGCGCATCCGTCGGCGCGACACGGCGCCTGGAAGCGGCCGCGGCGGCTCCATTATCGCCGCTCGGCGGTCTTTTCTGGGAGGGAAGTATTTCGGCCCCGTGATAGGGTTTTTGGAGTGAGGAAGAGGGGGTGGTGGAAGACGGCGAGAGTCTTACTTTCGGGTGAGAGAAAGGCGCCAGAAGGGTCTTATTTTAAGGGAAATAATTTAGCCCAATTGCGTTTTACGAGCGGGTGGTCGATGGTTCTCTTGCTAATTGTATGATCTTATTAGGACTAAATTTTCGATTGTAAGATGCACGAGTCTTGTTTTAGGAGGAACGCGAAGGTGTCTTTTGCTTGTGTTGAGGTTTCCACAGTCGGGACGAAGGGGTTGGGTCCAGAGCAGTGACTTCTTTTTTTCGAACTGGTTGCTTACAAATCTCAAGTTATTTTCATAACCCCACGCACGAGACCCAGCATGGCAAAATTGTCTATCACACTTCAGTGGAAGCACCATTTTCTCATGCAATCTCCACTAATCCGCGTTCAGCCAGTGTACTGATTTGAATGAGGATACCCTGCTTCGCAACGCAGCTGGTTGAATGTTGGCAGCACCAGTCCGGCCAAAAACGAGCCAGTCTCGTGTCTTTATTCCTAAAACCAATACGTACCGTACGAAATGTCAATTCTAATACAACGGTATGTTTCCCTCAATAACCCGAGATAACACATACAAGTACTTGAACACTTCACCACCTTTTCCCGGTCAATCATAGCGCAACGCGCACGAGATGGCGCGCAGAGCGAAGACGATCTGGAGCGCGGACGGCCGCTGCGCGGGCTGCGGGGCTGCGCAGGCGAGCGCGAGCCGCTCGATCGCCTCGGGGCAGTCGCTGCGCAGCTTGGGCGTGATCTGCGCGCGCGTGACGAGGTGCATGAGCTGCATGGTGGACAGCTTCTGCCGGCTCACCTCGTCGTTGAGCGAGAACGGCGGCAGACACGTGTCAAGCTCCGAGAAGACGATGCCATACGAGTAAATGTCCGCCTTCTCCGTGTACGGCTCGCCGCGCAGGATCTCGGGCGCCGTCCAGAGCAACGTGCCCACGCCGTTGGTCATGGTCTCCTCGAACGACCGCTCGCGGCTGAGCCCGAAGTCGCTCAGCTTGGCGCGCAGCTTGTCGTCCAGCAGCACGTTGAGCGACTTGAGGTCGCGGTGGATGATGCACGGCGACCGCGAGTGCAGGTACACGAGCGCCTCGGCGATGTCGATGGCGATCGACAGCTTCTCGCGGTTCCACGTCATGCGCCCGCTCAGCTTGGAGCTGATGAGCTCCGACAGGTCGCCCTGCTCCATGAACTCGGACACGATGCACAGGTCCGAGAGCCGCCGCCACGACAGCCCCAGGAAGCGCACGATGTTGGGGTGGGCGAGCGAGGACGCGAGGCGGATCTCGTGCGCGAACAGCCGGATCGCGACCTTGTCGTGGCGCTTCTCCGGCAGCAGGCTCTTGATGGCGACCACGCGGCCGCGGAACGAGCCCGACCAGACCTCCCCGTTGGCTCCGCGAGCGATCAGAGTGGTGAACGTCAGGCTGCTGTACGGGATACGCTTCTTCATGAGCTGTGCGTCCGAGCAGAACGACCGCAGCTCTACTGAGTCGCGCAGCAGAGATGCGTCCACCGCTTCGATATCTCGCGCTTGCTCCGCTGCTGACGACGCCACGTCCACGAAGAAGGCGCTGCTGCTGCTGTTGCTGCTGTTCATCTTGGACGACGGTGGCGCCTTTGACGACCGCAGATACGAATCGTCGCACTGCAGTTCCGGCATGGAGTCGCGCAGCTCGGATGCGAGCGAGATCGTGGGCATCCTGGCGGGGAGGGAGCTGAGGAAGGGCACTCGACGGCTTAACGGGTCTGCTGCTGCTGCCGTTGACGTCCTGAACTCTCGTTTGCACTTGATAAGGTACGCGTACAGACCTGCGATGACGCAGACGGTCAGAGCAAGCGCGACCAGCACGAACACAAGCGCGACGGTGCCACGCGAGATGCTCGTCGCGTCTTGCTCCACGGCCACGCGCTCCTTTTCGATCCACAGGCTGAGGAAGCTACTGGTCGCCGGCTCGCACCAGTCGCTTGTGCTAACGAGATCGCTCGGGACGCAGGGTACCACGAACGTGGAGTGCCCGGGGCAACTCTCGCCGTTAGTGGCGCTCTCTGGCGTCGTCACTGGCACTTGGTGGATCGTGAAGAGGTTGGTAGTAGTGGCGTTGGCCCTTGTCGTGCCATTGTTGTCGCTGTTGGGGTATCCCGCATCTTCAGAGGTGAGGGTGTCTTCGTCTTGGTGTTTGTAAATGCGCATGTCGAGTGTGGTCGTGTCCGCTGCGCCCTCTTCGCCCTCATCTTGAGACCACAATGGCCCGGCGGCCGGCTTGATCACCACATTTGTATCGTCACTTAGCATGCACCGAGCGATAGAGAACATGGCGTCGCTTGAGCAGTTTGACGCCACAAAGTTGTGCATCTTCGCCCCTCCAGTGGCGCACGCGTCGACTGGGCAAGGCCCGTCCCCCGCTACGCCTCGCACGTCTTCGAGCGACAGGAACACGGCGTCCATGGCCCGTCCGCACGGAACCAGCACCTGGACGAGCCTCCCGGCGTCCGTCAATACGAGACCCAGGTCCCACAGCATCGCGCGCTGCAGGGAACCAGTGAGCTCGTCCCAGCGCACGCCACGCTCCGAGAGGCGGCTGGTCAGAGCCCTGGGCGCGTTCACGAGCACGAGTTGCTCCGCGTCGGCCGACCCGGCTTCATGCTGCTCGTACAGCAGCTCTACCACGTCCACCGCCGCCTCCACCGCGCCGACAAGCGGCAGCAGCAGCACCGCAGCCTCGGAACGCATCCTTCACCTGCAGGAGCCGCAAAACACACTGGCGCCCGCCTTGTCCTTCTCCCCGCACGTCCTTTCCATCCTCCGCTACCGTACTCTCGTTCCTCCGTTCCTTCCATACACACACCACGAACAGCGCGGCCTTTTGCCGGAACCTCCCTGTTCAGTTCAGTCACTGCGATAATGTATCGGGTACTGAGCGAAGTTGAAGTGAACTGGCCACCTCCGAAGCGTCGTCGACATGGGTACGCGATTACATACGTAAATTACTTAAGTTAAGAGTACAGATATGCAAAGTATTCCATATGAGTGCAATAAAAATGTGATTACGTCATTCAGCAGTGCTCGAAATGGCTGGCCGGCAGCAAGCCACTCATGTCGATCAAAACCTCATCTTTGAGGTTTTTAAATGGTTTCCCTTTGCCGAGAAGGTGCGCAAGGGCAACCACCTCACGGCTTTCACTTGGCTTTAGTATCGACCGGAAGGGAAACGAAGACAAGACCGACGAACATGGCGCCGACGTTCGAGCAGAAGCTGGCGGCGCTGCGGCGCGAGGCGGAGGAGCTGGCCGACTACCTGAGCGAGGAGGAGGCGGAGGACGAGGTGGCGACGCTGCAGCACGAGGAGGACGACTTCTGCCACGACTTTTCGACGTGCGTGGTGGTGGGAGGCCTGCCCGTCGTGGACGCGTCCAAGCACGGCAAGCTGCTGAATGTGGTGCGCAAGATCTTCTCGCAGGTGGGCGCGGTGCTGGACCTGCAGATGCCCTTCGTCACTCCGGGCGGCAGCACCAATGGCTTCGCCTTCGTCGAGTACGAGCTCGAGGCGCACGCGGCGGACGCCGTGCGCACGATCGACAACTTCGCGCTGGACAAGCGCCACATGCTGCGCGTCAACAAGTACGAGGACCTGGCCAAGTACCAGTCGACGCCCGCCGAGTTCGTCGCCCCCAAGCTCGACAAGTTCGTCGAGCCCAAGAACCTGCAGAACTGGCTCATGGATGCCGGGCGCCGCGACATGTTCGCGCTGCGCCACGGCTCGGAGACGGAGATCCACTGGAGCGACAAGGGCGAGACCACGCTCGACTACGCCGGTGACCGCGAGAAGACGAACGGCAAGCAGTGGTGCTCCCAGTACGTGCTGTGGTCGCCCATGGGCTCGTACCTGGCCACGTTCCACCCGCAGGGTATTGCGCTCTGGGGCGGCGACAAGTACGAGAAGGTCGGCCGCTTCGCGCACAAGAACGTCAAGCTCGCGGTCTTCTCGCCCAATGAGAAGTACCTCATCACGCTGAGCGAGACGGAGCAGGAGAACGCCATCATTGTGTGGGACGTGCAGCACAGCAAGCTGCTGCGCGCGTTCCCCGCGGGCAAGCCCACGGGCGCCAAGGGCGAGGTCGTGCAGGGTCTGATGACGCCGTTCAAGTGGAGCCCGGACGACAAGTACGTCGCGCGTCGCGGCAAGGACGTCATTAGCATCTACGAGCTGCCGTCCATGAAGCTGCTTGAGAAGAAGTCGCTGCGTGCCGAGGGTGTGCACGACTTTTTCTGGTCGCCCACGGACCCTCTGATCGCGTACTGGGCGCCTGAGAAGGACAACGTGCCCGCGCGTGTGTCGCTTGTCGAGATCCCGTCGCGTCGTGAGATTCGCCAGAAGAACCTGTTCAACGTCAGCGACTGCAAGCTCAACTGGCACCCGAACGGCACCTTCCTGAGCGTCAAGGTGACGCGCCACTCCAAGTCGAAGAAGACCTTGTACACGAACTTCGAGATCTTCCGCGTGCGTGAGCCACTTGTGCCCGTTGAGATGCTCGAGATGAAGGACCCCATCGTCGCGTTTGCGTGGGAGCCCAAGGGTACGCGCTTCGCGACCGTGCACGGCGAGGGCGCGCAGCGTCTGAACGTGTCGTTCTACGACATGAACGCCGCCGGCAACAAGGGCGAGATTACGCTCCTGTACACGCTGACGGACAAGCCGTGTAGCCACCTGTACTGGTCGCCGCTGGGTAACTCCATTGTGCTCGCGGGTCTGGGCGACATCAACGGCGTGCTCGAGTTCTGGGACGCGGACGAGAAGCAGAGCCTGACGGTGCAGGAGCACTTCAAGTGCACGCACGTCGAGTGGGACCCGTCTGGCCGCGTGGTGGCCTCGGCGGTGTGCCAGCCGATCGACAACACGTACTACAAGTTCCAGATGGACAACGGCTACACGCTGTGGACGTTCCAGGGCAAGCAGCTCGTGGAGGAGAAGAAGGACGCGTTCTACCAGTTCCTGTGGCGCCCGCGCCCCAAGTCGCTGCTGACGGACGCCGAGTACAACGAGGTGGTCAAGAACCTCAAGAAGTACGAGAAGCGCTTCCACGAGATGGACCGCATGAAGGAGCGCGAGCGCATCGCGGCCGAGAAGGCGGAGAAGCAGCGCCAGGAGAACGAGTTCCAGGACCTGCTCAAGCAGCGCCTGGCCGCCGTCACCGCGCGCCGCGCCGAGTACATTGCGCTGCTCGACGGCTACGACAGTGAGGACGAGGACGAGTACATCATCGAGAAGCACGTGCACGACGAGGTGCTGTCCCAGACGGAGGAGGTCGCGCGCAAGTGAGGTATGTAGATGGGTGACCAGACCAACACGTGGGAACAAATCAAAGGGGCCTGCAAGCGAATCAAGAATACCAGTATTTAACGCTTGCGACCGTCACCGTTGCGTCGCATCCGAGTTGTCACCACCCGCTGCGATCATTGCGCTCGCCACCACTAACGCCGCCGGTCGCCTGCTGATGCTTCCAACGGTCTGCGCGCATCCTTTCGGTCCATCCAGCGCGGGCCGGAAGCTTCTGCGCGCCGTCCGCCGCACATGACGCAAACGCGCGGCGCTTTACATAGTGAAACCAAGTGATTTCGAGTGGAGCAGGTACACAATGAGCTTTGACGTCCGGGTGTTTGCCCAATATAAATAGCGCAATCGACCCAAAATTATATTGCGCAACATGTGCAGATGGGTAGGGCATTTTGACGAAAAACGCTCGCCAGAATTGCGGAATCGGAACCAGATCGGCGGTTTTGCGTGCGGTGCAACGCGGCCCTTCACTGGCGTACGGTAGGGCGGAACTGCCGAATTGCCCTCGTTTTCCTTTTTTTCTTCTGGGGTGGGGATTGCGGATTTTGGCGCCGGCACGTGCCGAAAAAAGTGGATTCCGCGACCGCACAACCTTCGGAATCCTCGCCAAGTCCAACAGTTGCATGGGGTTTTATTCGTGAGGATGCGTCCGCGTGCGCTGGCGCTCTGCGGCGGAACGTCTGGCGCTCCCAAGCAGTCTGAACACTCCGTAAGGTGCCCACATGTGCACAACACACTTGGCCCGAGTCATTTGCCTCCCATCTGACGCTCTGATGGGCGGGAGAAGTGGATCCAGCTCGATGTGCAGTGTGCTCGGTGTGCGGGCGAAAACTTGGCGCAAACCGCTGGGGTTTGCGTGGATTTTTACGTTGCCATTTTGTAAAACCGCACGCCAGGATTGCTGGTTTAGCCTTGGGTGTCCCACGGACACCTAACGTATTTTCGGTCGGATTGCTCAAAACAATTAGAAAAAATGTCCCAAATCACTGTAAATAAAAGGAATGTAAAGTTGAACGCTGAAGCGCGTCTTTGCGGCTGTTCGCTTGAAACTTGGGGGGCGAAAACCTCCAAAAACGAATACGATTGTGTTTTGCTGCCCTGTCCCGTGTGGTAAGCGGACGGATCTCGGTGCTACTTCCGGGATGGGAGCGTGCATTTTGACTGTTTTTTTTAGCCAAAAGACCGTTTTCTGGCTCGACTAAGAAACAACGCCCAGCTTTTCACTATCGGATTTGACAGGACACCATTGCAATTACACTGCCCGATGGATATCTACACGAGAGGACATAGTTTATAATTAACTATAATGTAAGAGGCACATGTATACTTAATCGAACGGTGGGTAAGCGACGCCGAGTGGTTGCAGTCGCGGTTGAAGCCCTACCCGCGCCTTCTCTGCAGCAAATGAAGGTAGGAGGTTCGAGAGGGGGGACTGGCGTCCATAGCGAATTGCAATGAAGAAAACCATAAAAACGCTAATGCTGAGTGGGCGGCACGCGCCCCAGGCCCACCCCCTTCGTCTCTCTCGCTCAATTCGACGCCCCAACAGTGGACCCACCGCCCTCCTTCTTCCTCTCCGCTGGTGGCCCTCTCGCCCCACCCGGTCCCGGCGTGTGTGCCACCCGGTTCAGAACGCGAACGAAGAGCTGCTTAACAAGCCGATCGGTCTCCTGCCCTACCTGCCCCCCACCAACGCCCTTCTCGATAGATAAATGGGAGTGAGCCGCGTCGTCAGCAACTCGGTCGTCGACGAAGAGCCCACCGCCCAGCAGCAGGCGCCGCCCCCCACGCCGCGTACGTTTGCCCGAAGGCGTTCGTAAACGTTACCCCGCTAGTGTCGAAATGGACTCCTAACGACCCGTTCCTGATTGCAGTGGTGATCCTCGACTGGGATGACACGATCCTGCCCAACACGCACCTCTGCATCCTCGGCTGCATCGATGAGGACTGCTCCTTCGCGCTGTCCAAGGAGGTAACCACACGATCCCATTTCGACGCTTCCGCCCTACCCGCGTCATAATTCGTCACTAACCTCATAATGCAGGACATGCAGCACCTGGAGGAGCTGGAGAAGGAGGTCGCGTCCTTCCTGAGTACGTGCGCCAAGCTCGGCACCACGTACATCGTGACCAACGGGCTCAAGGGCTGGGTGGAGGAGTCGTGCCAGCGCTTCCTGCCGTCGGTCCTCCCGCTTCTGAAGACGGTGACGGTCATCTCGGCGCGCTCCAAGTTCGAGTCGACCTACCCGTACCGCCCGGTCGAGTGGAAGATCGCCGTGTACAAGGACATTCTGGCCAAGCACTGGGCGGACGGCAACGCGGCGGAGCTGCCCGAGAGCCGCCAGCGCGCGCCCAGCATGGAGTGCCAGCCATTCCAGCAGATCATCGCGGTGGGCGACTCGCCCATCGACCGCCGCGCCGTCCAGTACGTGGCGCGCCGCACGCCCAACGTGCTGCTCAAGTCGGTCAAGCTGCTGGAGAACCCGAGCTCGCTGCAGCTCATCAAGCAGCTGCGCCTGCTCGGCGGCTACCTGCCGCAGCTGACCCAGCACCGCGAGGCGCTCGACCTCGAGCTGTCCACGCGCATGCTGCGATAAGCCGCCGCCGCCGCGGGCTGCTTTATTTTCGATTATCTATGCCGAAACGCCCCACCTGCGCGCCGGTCGCCAGCTTCGTCTTTATATATCGAGCGTCGCTATATAATTTTATACTTTACGCAAACGCAAGCCCAGAAACACGACGAAAGAGACTAAACGAACTGTACGAATAAGCTTACGCGCCACCATGGGAAGTGCAAGTAGGGCGGAGCGCCCCTCCCACCTCATAAAGCGTCAACTGTCGTCCGGGTGAACGCGTCTCCAAACACCAACGCGTGCGGCCTAGAAACGGCGTGGGCTTGCTTGGGAGCATTCGTTTGGGAGAGCGCGCCCCACTGGTCGCCCTACCGGTCAAAGGAGTGGTCTCGCGCCATCAACCCAGTCAGTCAGTGGGGGAGATGTTGACGGGCTCATGCAGCGCGTGTCCGCTCTCTCCGTTCCTTTTATAGCGCGCGGGCCGTCGCGACCCTTTTTATCCTCCCCGCCCTCCGCCGTTTCTATTGCGGGCGCGATCGTATCGACACCACCGGTCACGCGCTTCAACGTTCGCCCTCCCGCCGCTCTACCGCCGCCCTACTGCGCCGTTCGCTTGCTGGTCACTCCATGAGTGACGACCGTCAGTACTACTGCAAGAATCGAGCAGGTAGGTCAACGCGTGTCTGCTCTACCTCCGCCCTACTTCAACTGACGCTGACTACTCTACTCTACCTGAAGGGCGGCGACGGCGGCCTCGCGTGCTGAGCGCCATCAACAGCAACCAAGAGTACGACCACCAAGGTGGCGGCTTTCACGCCGGCTTGGGTCTCCTCGGTAGGGTGCCCTACGACGCCAACCACCTGCTCTGCGCGCCCCCTACCGGCTTTGAGACTCGACAGCGCCGCCATCGCAGGAGGAGGCCGGCCCCACTCGCATGCGTGTGGCTCTCTCCGCTGCTCTACCCGCCGAACCCAGTCATTCCAACTACAAAGGCGAAGGCGACGCGCTCGCTCCAACGGAGACACCGCCAATGGGAGGAGGGTAGTGCGGGCAGCGATAGTGCTAGCGGTAGTGCGAGCAGTAGAGCGAACAGTAGTGCGAGTGAGGACGACGAGCCAGTCGACTGTCGACGCTCGGGCATCCGCAGCGCGCGGTTTCGGTCGCTCGCGGCCATGTCCAGGCTCCAGCACGCGGCCGCCACCGTCATTCAGGTAGGGCTCGCGGTTTCTCACTCGACGCCTAACCAAACCCCACTGACGGTCTCACCCTACCAGCGAGAGTTCCGCTTCTACCGCCGGCGAGCAACCAACCGCAAGCTCCGCGCGCTGGCGCTTGAGACCCGAGCGAACGCGTGGCTGTCGAGCTTCCTGGACGCCGAAGTCGCCCGTGACCTCGTGCCGCACTGTCTGTTAGAGCTGCTGGCTGACAAGAGGCAACAGGTAGGGTGCTGTACAGTAGTACGCTCCACTGCCGCTCCCTACGCTCTACCTCCGACTGATCACTGGTATTTCATGCTCGTGCAGGCGGCTGTAGACGCCCAACGGCGACAGGAGTGGACGCTCGCGGTGGCGCTCGAGCTGCGAGACGAGCTACTGGCGAGCGAAGTGGCCCGCCTGACCCGCGAGGCGTTCGCGTCCGCGCTGGGCCAGCTCGTGGCCGAGTACATGAGCCAGAGCGCCGCCGACCGCCTCGCGAGAGCCGCCACCGCCCCAGCTCAAGCCGTGGCCGCCGATTTGCTGGGGGACATGACGCGGGAGCTCGCGAGAGAGCTCCTGCTGCAAGGTGAGGGTCATACCGGATGCGCGTCGTGGTGGAGGAGGGGGAGACTGCAGGTTGGTTGGTCCCTACCATTGCAACGGCTAACCGTACGTGCTGCTGTGACGATCCAAAGCGTTGGACGAGCTCACGAGCGAGCTGCTGGCGCTTGCGGTGCCAGACAACGTAGGTGAAGCCATCTCTGACACTATAGACCGGAACAAATGAGGTGTTTATTGGTAGATACATTGTGCCACACCCATTTAATACGGAATGAAAATAAACGTAGTTTATGGACTATGCCCGTAAACAACGGGCGTCCTACGCCCAATCAACCGCCCGAACCGACACACAAGACAATCGCATCGGATTGAAAAGATGGCGGCGAACGCTCCGTTCGTGTCGAGTCTGCGCGCGTCGCTGGCGCCGGCCGCTCCCTCCGCTGCGTCTGCCGCGTCTGCGCCGGCGTCTTCCGGCGCGTTCGGCGCCTTCGCCAACCCGTTCGCGTCGCTTTCGGCGTCGTCCTTGGCGGCGGCGGTGGGCTCCTCTGCGTCCGCGGTCGAGTCGCGCAAGGTGGTCATGTCGGCCTTCTCGGGGCTGGACCTGGCGCTGGACGCGAGCCTCGCGGACAACAGCAGCGGTGGCCGGTCGGCGGCACGCGAGCTCCTGGCCAAGAAGCATGTGGACCGGCAGGCGGAGCTGCAGGCCGAGGCCGCGCGGCTGCAGGTGAAACAGCAGCAACTGCAGCAGCAGCAGCAGCAGAAAAAGCCCCTGTCGGCGCTCGCACAGGCGCTGGACGCGTTCGACGGGGAGGTGGAGGCGCACGGCGCGTTCCAGTCGCGCAGCACGCAGGCCAAGGGCGGTAGCGGCAGCCTGTCGCGGCGCGCGCGGCAGAAGAAGGAGCGCGCCAAGGAGCGCGCCGAGGGCTACGAGGGCCGCCGCGGCGGAGAAAAGACCCGCGGCGGTGTGCTGCGCCGGCAGAAGTACAAGAAGATCTAGGCGCGACCGAGCGAGGGCATGATTAGATGTCGAGGCGACTTGTGTGGGTGTCTGTCTGTGTGCATATCGGGCTAATAGAGAATGCGGCCATTGCCTATTTAAACTCGAAGAAACGGGAATTATGGACGGGTGTGCGTGTGAATAGAATAGCTGGCGACCATGAAAGAAGGCGCGTGGGTGCGGTAGGAAGACCTGGTTCGTATTGCCGGCGCTTCAACGCGGTCAAGTTGGGTATCCAGGCAATTATGACATTTTTGTGAAAAAATGTCACAATTTCGGGCGGGGGTCGTACCGTAATCACACGATATAAGAGCACAGTCTCTTTGACTTGGTTTCAGTAGGGAACGACCTGATCCCCACACTTTTCCGTCGACCACATTTCAGCAGCTCAGCAGAGGCGACGATGGATCGCGAGTCGACGCCCGTCAAGCAGCGGCAAAAGGTGCGGCCGCGACACCCTCCGGCCGCTCATCGGCGGCTCCGTCTCGCGTCTCTGCGTCTTTGTGTCTGACCGCTCTCCCCTCCGTCTCCATACGAACAGCGCGGCGCAAACCGCAAGAGCGGCGGCAACGGCAGCGCCTCGACCAGCGGCGGCAACGGCTCGTCGGCGCGCGCCTTCCGCCCCAGCAACAGCACCAACCAGCGCGTAAGGCGGTCAGCTAGACAGACAGGACACACTGCCGTCGCCTCCATAGTGGTGCCCGTACTGACAGCGCTCTCCATTTGACGACACAGTCGCGCAGTCGGACGACCGCCGGGAGCGGCGCCACCGCCTCGAACGCGTCGGCGCCGGCCGCGATCCTGGCCAAGCCCTCCGTCCTGCGCGCGTCCGAAGCTGGCAATGCCGTTGGAGCCAACGCCGCAGCACTTCCAGCGCCGACGGGAACGCTGTGGGAGCCGTCGGACTCGCGACGCGCGAGCTCTTCGTCGACCACTGGCGGCGCTGCTTTCCGAGCCTCTACGGGCGGCCTCCAGCGGTCGGGGTCCGGTCTGATGGTCAACACGCGCTTGAGCGTCCCTGGTGGTGCTTCAGCGGCGGCGGCGCCGCCGCCTGCGGATCGGAGATCGCCCGCCATGACGCGCAAGGCGTCGATGCCACCGCCGCCGCCGTCGCCGCTCGTCCAACAGCAGCAGCAGTACCGCCACGCGCCGCCCAAGTTGCCGCCGACGCGCGTCAAGCTCGTGACGCCGGCGCTGCAGTTCGCGACGGACCTCGCGCCCAAGCTCAGCGGGTGCCTCGAGGTCAGCAACCTGACGGTCGTGGGCGTGCTGGGGCTGGACGGCGTCGGCAAGTCGACCGTCGCGTCACTGCTCTCCCGGAAGGAGCGCGATGGAGGCGGCGACGACGTCATGTTCCCTTCGCAGTCGCTCGAGACGGTCGCGCTCGGATGCAGCGAGACGGCGGGGGTCGACATGACGGTCGTCCCGAACGGCCCTGGCCTCGTGTCCAGCAACCACCACCGCCACTTGGTGCTGCTGGACGCGCAGCCGATGCTCAGCGGCGCCTTGCTCGCCGACCTGCTCGCTAAGAGCGAGTCGTCGACGTCCGTTTCCATCCAGCAACAGCAGCAGCGCGGGTTCTTCAACCCGCCGGCGGCGCTGTCGGCGGAGCAGCAGATCGACGTGGCGTCGCATCAGCTCGCAGTGTTCCTGGCCTCCGTGTGTCATTACGTCATTGTCGTGCACGACGCACTGGCGAGCGAGGACCCGGAGGACGCGCTGGCGCTCTCGCGCTTCATGCGGGGCGTGCAGCAAAAGCTCGAGCAGTGCCGCCTGCCGCACATCTCAGGCGTGCAGGTCGCCGGCCGCAAAAACGTCGCCAAGCTGCTGTTCGTGGCCAACAACGTCGCGTCGATCGACGAAGTGATGGAAAACGAACGACTGCGACGTCACGTGGCCGCACTTGAGACTATGTGGGGTGCTAACCTCGTGGTTCGAGCGCGACGCAGCCTCTTGACACCGATTGTGAGTGGAAGCAGTGTCCAGGCTTCTCCTGCTCGTGACGAGGCGGTGGAGACGCCGACCAAGGGAAGGAGACGGAGCAAGCCCAGCACTGGCGGTAGTAGCAGCAGTAGCAGTAGCCCCAGCGGTGCGGTGACTCCGAGCCCTACCAAGCGCGATGAGGGCAAGAGCGAGCGCGAGGAAGACGAGGGCGTACCTGTGTTTCTCTTGCCCCACAATCGGTCGCAGTTATTATCGCAGACCGACGAGTCACCGGGCAAACCGAGGAGCAAGACAAAGAAGGCGGACAAACGTACGCGCGACTCGCGAGCGTTCGAGGATGCGGCGCAAGCTCTGCGCCGCTTCGTTCGTGCGCTGCCTGCGGACGCGACGTTCGCCTCGGCGTCGTCCTTACCGGTATCTGCAGCCCCGTCCACGACTGGTATGGTGCCGACGGAGGCAAACGCTCGGCCGCTGACGCTGCGCGAGTGGCTGAGTAACGCATCGCGAGTGTTTGACGGTGTGCGCAAGTCGGGCGTGTTCACGGCGGAGTATGCGGCCGGCCGGTGACCTGGTCCGGTCGCAGCGCCCAATCTGCCTCCTGTCGAGCGCTTAATCTCTCTTCGGTGTCCGTCGCGGTCGAGAACACCGATGCACACGGACAGTGACGGGGGCACGAAGCATTCCCGATCATTTATGTGGAGTGGCTGCCACGACGATTACCCGCCCTCGTGCTAGTGGCAGCACTTCCCAGCGACCGTTGCGGTCGGGCAGACGAACGTCCTCAAAGCAGCAAGTGCGTCGGCCAATGCGCAAGGAGTGCGGGCAATATAAGGTGAGTAGACTCGAGAGCTGCTTCTTCCTCACGCGTTGAATCACGGTGAACGGTCTATTCCCAAGATCAAGGTACCGCCGCCACAAGCAATGACTCGCTCGTACCGAACGCTGTGCAGCCTCTTTAGTGATGAGTACTCCGCCGACCTCGTTAACTGACTCTGTTGTGGTGCTGCTGGACTTGTTTGCGGTGGCGACTTCATCACGACGCAGTGATGGGACCGCGACTCAACCGATCGGAGACACAACCGTCGTCCACGGGGCCAATGCTCACCTCGCCGACTAATTCCAGACTTTCGGACGCGAATCACGATCTATTTGTGGCAATGGCACCGCCGTTTGCCGTCCCCGCCTTCGCCTCCCACTTGACGTTCATCGCCACGGCCGCGTCAGCGATGATCGCTCCTTGTACCCCGCCGATTGTCACCGACGTTCCCATCAAAACCAAGCGTGGATGGCGCCTGCACCTCGTGGCGGCGGTCGCGTGGAGCGTCTTCGTCGGGTTCCACGCAGTGGCGCTGCTCTTCTTCGGCGTATCGGCGTACAGTTACTGGACCCTCTGCGACAGCGGAACGACTCAGTACCTCGCACTGCACCGGATCGGCATGGCTTCGCAGTACTACCGACCCATCGCCGTCGCGTACGGCTCAATCGCGCTCGTCAACCTCTGGCTGCTGCTTCAGATGGTGGTTTGTCCGTGCGACACCAGCGGTTGATCTTCACCAACCGTATGCGTGTCAGGCCAGTCACGTCGAGTCGAAACCTCTCTCAGTCGGCCATGCGAGCCCTGCTGCTCGTGTACGAGGCGCTCTTCTCGCCGTCCGGGCTGCTTGGCGTCAGTGGCCCGTGCTTCGACTTGCTCCTGATCCTGCGCGAGACGCTGGAGACGACGCTGCAGACCATCCAGGCCTACCGCATGAGTCAATACCTCGCCCGCGCCTGGCTCAACCGCTTCTACGTGAGTCTGCTGGTGCTCAACTGCTGGCTCATGGCGCTCGTACACACGCTGTTCCACCACACGCCGACCACCAGGTACTTTGTGACGATGCTGTGCGACTTGGTGATCGATTTCGTGTCGTCCATCGTCGTGCCGGCAGCACTCGCCATGCTCTACGCACGCGACGCCGACGTCAATGCGGCCGACGTGTTCGGACTGAAATGGTACGAGGATGTCTGGCAGATGAACGCCGTGAACGAGTTCCAGCTCATCCTGGTCGTCTCGTGGGCCGACCTGGCGTCGCGGCTAGTGTTCGTGCTGAGCATGATCAGCACGCTCAACACGCTCAAGAGGTTCGTGAGCCTGGCGACAGACCTGACAGCAGCGCAAGGATGGAGGCAACAGTGGAGATCGATCGTCCCAGACGTCTCTACGCGTCGACTACGGGAAGAGCGCAAGGCTCCAGCACTTCAAGCGCTCGTTTGGGCAAACAACGCGGTCAAACAACCAACTGACCAAGCTCCAGTGCATCACCTTCGCGGCGTGGGGAACGGCCGTGCTCACGCTCCACATCAGCTCCGAAATGGCTTTAGATGTCCCGGAGTGCGTCATGCAAGTCCGGCCGTGGGGGATCGCGCGTCCGTCGTGCAACCTCGTGCTGATCAATTGCTACCAAGATGGCATCAGTGGCAGCGCCATTGAGATCCACGACCGCCTTGAAGCGCTCCACCCTCCCTCGATGGCCAAGCTGCTGGTCCGGCACTGCCCATCGTTCGAGATGCCGCCGATCATCCAGTCGTTCCCCAACTTCGTCTCGCTGAAAATCTACAACACGTCGATTACTAAGTGGGATCAAGACGCCGCGCTGACCAAGACCAGTCACCCGTCGTTCTCCATGATCATGCTGGTGCGAGTGCGCTTGGCGGACGGCCAGATCCCGCCCGGGTTGCAGTCCGACGACTTTCCGCCCACGCTTAACATCCTTGGGTTCCTCGTTACCAACATCCACTCAATCCCCGACGATCTGGACTCGAAATGGACGCCCGAATCCATCGTTCACTTCGATACGGCGCAGCTGACGGAAGTCCCCGACGTGCTGCTTCGCCTCAAGCCACAAGCTCTCGAGCTGGCCGGGAACGCGATACGCAACCTACCGGAGAGGCTGTTCCAGTTGGTCGGGACCGAGTACGTCGGCTTGAGCTACACAGACATCTCCACGCTGCCGGAGAACGTGACGACACCGTCGAACACGCTCACGTCCTTCAACCTCGACGGCACCAACATCTCATCGTTCCCGGCGTGGGTGGACGAGTGGCTCACGTTCCCAGGCGACGCGCTCTTCCCAGAGCGCATTTCAGCGTCGAGTTCCCCGTACTGCGTCGAGCGCGACCGAGTATTCTCAGGCGAGCTAGCAGCTTTCACGTCTCCAACCGACTCGAGGCTGATGGATGTGTCGGCCGACAACTGGGAGTATCTGAAGCAAGGAGTGGCGTGCACGCTGACCAACATGTGTCGGTACCCGATCTGGATGGAAGACATGTTTAGCGCTCTGCCCTGACAAGTGATTCACCAGTGCTTGGAGGCGGCCGACAGGCGGACGTCTTGCAACAATAGGGACCACCGAAGCGAACACTTCTGTCCAAGGTTGCTCATGCGCGGCGATTACTTCCGGATGCACTCAGCGCGCGAGCCTGTTCGAACTATTTGCGATGGCAACACTGTTCCTTGATTTGCCTCCACATCGCTCGCCAATGCCTCTCACTTGACGCAGGAGAACAATGTCGACAACATCAGCGATGATCGCTCCGTCCACTCATTGATTGTCACCGATCTCCCCGTCGTGAGCCAGCGCGGGCGGCAACAGCATCTTGTGGTTACCGCAGCATGAAGCGTCTTCGTCGTGGCCCACGCGTTGGAGGTGCTCTCCTTCGCCACCTCGGCCTACGGCTGCTGGATCCTCCGCGACAGCGGGTTGAGTCTGTACCTGACCGTGTATCAAATCAGGATGGACGCGTGGCACTACCGCGCCATCACCGTCGCGTTCGCCACGGTCGCGCTCGCCCACCTGAATCTGCTTCACATGATTTCGATGTCAGTCCGTTGACGATGACTCAGCTTCAGCTTCCAAGGCAACAGGACGCCCGCCAAGTCAGGACAAGGTCTCGCACAGTCCATTCGCCGTGTCGTGCTGCTCCTGTACGACGCAGTCTTCTCGTCGACCGGTTTGTGCGGTGTGAATGGTCCGTGCTTTGACCTTTTACTGCTGCTCCGGGAGCTCACTAAGACGACGCTGCAGACCGTTCAGACCTACCGTGTGAGCCCGCACCTTGCCAGCGCGGGACTCAACCGCTTCTACGTGGGTCTGCTCGTGCTCAACTGCTGGCTCACGGCGTTGGTGCACACGTTGTTCCACCGCACACCCACGACCAGGTACTTCTTGACGTTGGTGTGAGACTTGACGCTCGATTGCGTGTCGTCCGTGGTCGTGCCGCCAGCGCTCGTTCTGTCCTATGCGCGTAACGCGGACACGAAGGTGTGGGGGCTGTTCGGGTCCAAGTGGTATTAAGATGTCTGGCTGACCAACGCGTCGAACGAGTTCCAGCTCATCCTCGTGGTCTCGTGGTCTCGTGGGCCGACCTCGCGTCGCGCTTGGTGCTCGCATTCGGCATGACCAGCACGCTTAGCACACTCAAGCGGTTCGTGGGCTTAGCAGTTGATCCAACAGGTCGACAAGGGTGGAGACAGCGATGGAGCTCGATCGTCCCTGAAGAGAAGCGAGTCGACACACGCACTAGCAGCATGCCAACGCTTACCCCGCTTGTTCGAGCACATGATGCCGACAAGAGCAGCTCGATGACCAAGCTCGAGCGCGTCGTCACCTTCGCGACGTGGGGAACAGTTGTGCTTGCGATCCACATGAGCTCGGAAATGGCTCGAGATGTCCCGCAGTGCGTCACGCAAGTTCGACCGTGGGGGATCGCGCATCCGTCGTGTAGTCTAGTGCTCATCAACTGCTACCAAGACGGCATCACCGGTAGCGCCATTGAGATCCACGACCGCCTTGAAGCGCTCCACCCTCCGTCAATGGCCAAGCTGCTGGTCCGGCACTGCCCGTCGTTCGAGATGCCGCCAATCATCCAGTCGTTTCCCAACTTCATCTCGCTGAAGATGTACAACACGGCCATCGCCAAATGGGATCAGGGTGCGGAGCGAATCTTCGCTAGAGATATGCCGGGTTCACGAAGTCCATCCGGCTAGAGACTAGTGGCTGCGTCAACGGAGAGCTGGGAGTACTTGAGTCGTGGCGTGGACTGTACACCAACCACCGTTCACCTGTACCCAATGGCGCTCGACGACACGTTTGGCACGCAGTCGAGAAATTCCCCTGGCCGTCGAGCGAGACTGGCACGCTGTATGGATCACCAGTTTGCCTCCTGACGTCAGTGAGTCGCGACAACGCTTGATCCAAAGATAGCGAGGACACACCATTTCTTGAGGAAGTCCACGCAGTAGCTCACCCCTTGGTTGATTTTCCCCGACGTCACTGGCCAGTGTTTCGCGCGACCGTGTCGCGTCTATTCTCGTGCTGCACAAATGCCAGATTATGCGTCTCCTGTCGCGCAACGTACCCACTGCCATAACGCAAAAGAAGGCAGTCAACAGGGCCAAGTGCTAGGCGTAAGACGAAGGTGGCAATGATTGCCCCATACCTGCCATCGTGCCGACACCGAAGGTCATAGTGACCAAAGTTACCCGAGTGGAAAAGCACGGCTGGATGCACCACGTCGCTGTCGTGGCGGCATGGGGCGTCTTCGCTGGGTTCCACGCCCTCGCGCTGCTCTTCTTTGGGGTCTCGGCGTACTGCTACTGGGTGTTACCGCACAGGGAGGAGGCGACCTTCCTCACTTTGTATCACATTGGCATGGGCTTGCAGCACTACCGCTCCATCGCGTTCGGCTACAGCGTCGTCGCACTCATCCACGCCATTTTGTTGCTGCAGATGACCTTCACGTCTATCAGAAGACGGCGATTCGTCTTCATTTGGAGCGCCCCAATATCTGTCGGCGCCAGCGCCGACCCGAAGCGAGGGATAGTTCACGTCTTGAGGCGACTTCTGTGGCTCGTGTACGAGTCGCTGTTCGCGCCGACCGGCTTCTTCGGCGTCAATGGCCCGTGCTTCGACCTGCTGCTGCTGCTCCGCGAGGTGGTCGAGACGGCGCTGCAGACCAATCAAGCCTACCGCATGAGCCAGTTCCTCGCGCGCGCGTGGTTCAACCAATTCTACGTCAGCCTGCTGGTGGTCAACTGCTAGCTGCTGGCGATCGTGCACACGGCTTTCCACCGGTCGTCCACCACCCGATACTTCGTGACGCTGCTGTGCGACTTGACGCTCGACTTCGTATCGTCCATGGTCGTGACGCTCGTGCTCGTCGCCCTCTACTCCGCCGACGTTGACACGAGCGCAGCCAACTTGTTCGGCCTCAAATGGTTCAATGACGAGTGGCAGATGAACGCCATCAACGAGTTCCAGCTCATCTTCGTCGCCTCGTGGACTGACTTGGCCTCGCGCTTGATCTTCTCGCTGAGCATGGTCAGCAACCTCAACACTCTCAAGCGGTTCGTGAGCTTGGCAATCCACTCGACGGAGTGCAAGCGCGAATGGAGGCACCGCTGGACTTCGATCGTCACCGAGGCGCACAAACGACCGACGCCGAGCAATGCCGCGATGAGCGTCCTCGTGCGAGTGAACGCAGTTGCCAAGAACAATCCGCGCTTCACCAAGGCCATACGAATCGCCTTCGCCGCTTGGGGGACCGCGGTGCTCGCCCTTCACGCTGGGGCTGCTTCGAATCATAAAGTATCAACATGCGTCCTGCAGGTGCGGCCGTGGGGGATCGCGCAGCCGTCCTGCAACCTTGTCTTGATCAACTGCCACCGCGAAGGCATCGTCGGCCAGCGGGCCGATCTTCACGAGCATCTCAGTGAGCTGCACCCTCCGTCCATGGTGAAGCTTGTGATCCGCCACTGTCCAGCTCTCGAGATGCCACCGGTTCTCCAGACATTTGCGAGCTTGAACGCGATCAAAATATACAACACGTCGATCGCGACGTGGGATAAAGACGCGGCGCTCGTCAAGGCCAAGGACCCCGTGTTGTTCCGGCTCACGCTGCTTCGAGTTCGCTTAGCGGGCGGACAACTCCCACCGGGGCTCCTGGCAGACGACTTCCCACCATCGCTCGCAGTCCTCACGTTCTTCGACACGAACATCCGCGAGCTCCCGGACGATCTGGACGAGAAGTGGTCCAAACAGTCACTCTTCCAGCTTGCGTGGGCGCACATGACGGAGATCCCGGACGCCCTCCTGCGCTTGGCCCCGGAAACGCTCACGCTGACCGGAAACCCGATCGAAAGCGCACGCAAGGAGCTTTTCGAGGTGCCGGGGCTAATAGTTGTCGACTTGGGGGATACAAAGATCGCGGCGCTGCCCGATGACGTCACGACGCCGCCAAGCACGCTGGTGTTCATCAACCTGGACGGCGCTGGCATCTCGGCGTTCCCGGCGTGGGTAGACGGGTGGCTCGAGACACTTGCGGGCGATTCATACCACATATCGGCGGCTTACTCGCCGTACTGCTTGGAACGCTCCCGAATCTTCGCCGGCGAGCTGACGGAACTCACGGCACAGTCGATCGGCTCGCGGTTGATGAACGCGGCAGTCGAGAACTGGGGGTTCCTGAGCCAGACCGTCCTGTGCACGCCGGCCGCGACGTTCCGTTATCCAATCGCACTCGAAGACATGATCGCCGGGCTTGCCCCATGAGAAGAAGACTCGGCGTGGTTGCGCATGTGAACAAAGCAAGTCAGCCTCGCTGCGTTGCAACCGCGAGTCCGCAACATGCTGGGCTTCCTGAGCCTCGACCGGAACTGATGCGGACTGTCTTCACGCACGCGATCTGCTGGCGCGCTACGGCGGCCAACTGCCACCACATCATGCTAGGCAGGCGTCTTGGGTATTTTGAATGCGAAGAAGGAGCCCCTGGCGACGCCTCTGGACTGGATACGGACAGCCACCGCGCTAAGGCGCGGTACGTTTGTCTGGTTTCGATTGCACTTCCCTTCCGACGTGGAGAAGGCTTGATCTCGCGCGGCAACATCGACAGCAGGGAGGTGTCGTCTAAATCCATGCTTCCTCGGGAATAAATACTGGTTCTACTCTGTCTAGTCATCGCAAACACCTTGTCCACAGTCTTCTGCCATCACTTATGTCACTGACCGATTCGCAGGCGATGCGAGTCCTGCTCACGCTGGAGCCGCGCCAGCAGGATACCTGCGCTGCGATTCCACTGTGCTCCACCGTCGTCCATGAAGTAGTACAGCTCCGAGCGCGCGAGGCTGTACATCTTGCTCAGGTCGAGAAAGTTGCGCTGAACCACGACAGGCAGGACGCGCACCTTTGGTAGCGAAGTCGCAGTTGCCGCATCTTTCGCCGCCTTCTTCAAGTCGCTGTTGACTCTTGCGGCCAAACGTAGCACACGGCCCAGCGCGTCCGAGACCTGCTTCCGCGCGCACTTTGCGTTCGCATCCTTCACTTTCTTCTTCGTCTTGTCAGGCCCGTTCCCGCCATCGGCATTGGTCTCAGTCACAACTTCAGCGTCTGTTTGCGCTTCAATCAGGAACACGACGTTCCGGGCGTCCGCGAGCTGCCGCTGCACGTCTTGATCGCTGTCAGACGCGAGGTCCAGCGCGGCGCACGCAATGCCCACGCGCTCGAGGTCTTCGCGCAGCCTCTTCAGTAGTGCACTGGCCACGCCCAGCGGCGAGAACAGCAACACGTGCTGCTCTTCGCGCTTCTCTTCTTCGTCCTCGTCTTGTGGCTGCTTTCTTCTCCGATGATTCGCGAGCAATCGAGCCGCGTACGCCGCCGGTGTCAACGCTCCAGACGAACGGCGTCGACGACGTTCGTGGTTGAAGTTTGCGGCGTTGCGGTTGTTTTCCTCGTCGTGCTCGTCATCTTCGTTCTTTTCCTCCTGCACAACTGTCATCTTGCGTCGGCCGTGCCCACCGCCCATTCCGCCGTTGAGGTTGTTGTACGCAATTGGGAACTTGGTCATCAAGGTCGAGGAGTCGTCTTCTTCTTCGATGCGGCGACCGTCCTTCATGATGGAGACGAGCAGCGGACGCGTTACCTGCCAACGATTCGCAAACAGCGCATCGTCAATGTCGAACACGACCGCACGCGGACTCTCCTGCTCGTGGCGATCAGTAATGAAGTCATGGAACGGCACGCGGTTGCTCTTGGGGATGAGAGACTACAAGTATGGTACGACAGTTGTGGGAGAGTATTCTTGTGAGACCATCGTGCGCCAGGGAGCAACGACATCAACAGAAAAAACCAACAATCCAGCCGCAACGTACCTCCAGCGGCGCCATTGACGCTCCTGTTCCTTCGTCAATGATCAGTCCCAGCACTGGTTTCCACACGGCATTGTTCAATCCCGTCAGCGCCACCGTATCGTCTGTGCGCATCACCTCACAACAAGTGCAAGAAGCTTACCTGGTTTGCGAAGCAGCTTGGCTAGCGCGAGCTCCTTGAGGCACCACTCGGATCGCGCGTACCCGTCGCTAACGAGGCTGAGCACCAGACTACAGTTGGAGATGCCGCGTGCAATCTCCTCTCGCCAGACGGCGCCACCGCCGATGCCGCTTGGATCCATCGTGTCCAACCAGCACGTCAGCTGCTCGCGGGTCTCCAGGTACTCGCGCACGCGCTGTGCCAGCTGGAAATGCGAGTGCGTGTACGAGATCATGATCTTGCGGCTACCTGCCTCTCGCTTGAGGAAGAACTGCAACTCCGTCGATGTTGTGCAGTCAACCGCACGCTTGCCCATGCTGTTGGTCGTCATCATGTTGGCACCGCACTTGATCAGTGACAACGCCGTCTGGCGGTTCTCACGCTGGAGGGCGATGTGTAGCGCTGTGTCTCCTCCACGCGCCGCCACTTGCGTGTGCAGACTCGCGCCGGCACGTGCAAGTGACGCGAAAATGTGAACGCTTACGTCCTCAGCTTCCGCCGCGAAACACACGACCGGGAGTTGATCGACCGTCGAGTCGACTGCGTTAGGCTCTGCGCCTCGATGGATCAGCAACGAGACAATCTCAGGTCGGTTGTTACGCGCTGCCCAATGCAGTGGCGTTCGTCCATCCCGGTCGCGCGCGTTCGGGTCAGCCCCATGATCGAGCAGCAGTGTCGCCGCCTTGAGAGATCCTGCGATCGCCGCCCAATGAAGCGGTGTGCGGCGAAACACACCTGCAACGCGCTCGCCACGCGTATCAACGAGAGTACTGTGACGAGCTGCCAGGAGCTTGGTGATCGCACGCTCGTCATCTCGTGCGGCCGCAGCGTGGAGTGGCGTGAGAGCCACATCACCGCCGCATTCGATGAGGAACTCGCTCAGGTCGGAACGCAGCGTGAACGCGCTTTGCTGCAACGGCGTCGCGAGCATGCGGCGCTTTCTCGGCGTCGACCCGCTCAGTGCGACAGCAGCGACATGTAGGAAGTTCGCGCCGTGGCTCACGAGCAGCTGCAGCACCTGAGGGTCGTCGGCGACGAAAATGGGCGGGAGCTCAGCTTGCCGGTAGTAAAAGGAGGCTCGCGGCAGCATGTTGACGTCTGCACCGTGGTCAATCAGCTCGCGCACAACGTGCACGTAGCCTGCAGCGACTGCGCCGTGGAGAGGCGGAAGCAGCACTGAGCAAAACAGCGCGCGCAGTATCGAACGGCGACGGTCCTGCGTGTTGATCTACAAGGTGATACGATGGATTGCATCAGTTACACATCAGTCTGTTAGTGACTGCTGCAACGTCATCGTAGTCGGAAGTAACCACGTACCAGCATACGACTGCAGAGCTTGAAGATGAGCGCGAGGTTGAAGTTGACGCGCGCAACCTTGTCGAGCGCGTTGGGATCGAACCCGTGCGCGAGCAGAACCTGCACGACCGGCAAGTGTCCACGCATGACAGCCACGTGCAGCGGGTTCTTGCGTGATCGAGCAAACGCGCCCAGCCACAGCCGCGGCGCCGCGTACTCCTTCCGCAGCTCCTGCTCCGTCATAAGAAAGGCGTCCTTATCTTGGTCACCGCCGTCTTCATCCTCCATTTTCTGGTGCGTTCTTGAAAGGAGCTGCGTTATGCGAATGACGTCACCTCGAGCAGCCGAACGATACAGTTGCTTCTTGTAGCTGGTCACTTCACGCGCGCGCTTTCGCCGCGCGGAGATCAGGCATGCTGGAACAATCTTACGCCATAGCGCGCTGGAGTTTCCAATGGCCGATGTGTGCGCCGAGTCGTCGGCACCGTCGGCCTGCAGCTTGATGTGCGTGAGGAAGCGCGCAAACACGACGATCTGCCGGAGTAGCACCAACCAGACGACGAGCGACGAGTAAAACATGGCGAGCTCGTGCTTTTGCGCGCGCGCATGGCACCGAACGATCGCCGGAACGTTGATAACTTGGCGCACGGCAAAGAACATCATGAATCCGAGCTGCAGAGCAATGATCAGTTCGCAGAGCAGCAGGTACGGACGCCGGACCATGCGGCGGTCGCGTACCATGTACAGCTGGAAGAGCGCGCTCGACGGAAACACTACGGGCGCTACTAGCATCACGTTGGGCGTGCCCACGAGGTGCATGGTGAGCAGCAACTCACCTCCGCACGCATCTCCATACGCGGCGTCATGATGTTCTCCACTGGACGACTCAGCACTGCCGCCTCCGCCGCTGCCGAGAGGCTTTTCTTGATACCGCGGGTGGTACAGGAAGTGGACGATGAAGATTGCGAGCAGTTCGCAGGCTACGACGGCTAGTGAGCAGTTTACGAGCCAGAGCGCAAAGTACGAGTTGCGGATCGCGCTCAGCTTGCGCAGCGTGCGCTGCGTCACCGTCCTGGACAACCATGCGCGCACCGCACCACTGCGACTGCGCCGCACCTTCTTCTGCGTCTTGCTGTTACCGCCATTCGCTGACGGCGACAGCGTATGCGCTTGCACTGGATGGTTTGCAATTGCGCTCGCCTTGCTCGTGCTCGACGCCCGCGACAGTTCGGTGCGCCGCATGAGCGTGAGCATCTCGCGGTCCGCTGTGGACAACCGCTCGAGCACCGACGACGTCGAGGATGACGACGAGGACGAGGCAGACGACAGCGCGGACGACGGCGTGATGTCAGGGAGCGGCTGGATGACCACGACGCGCACAGGTGCGTCGCTGGACCCGTCTCCTATCTGAGGGCGTCCATCTGTCGCGACGGTGTAGTCCTCGGTGTCCTCGTAATTTGCGGACGACGACAGCTCGTCCAGACTGCTGAGCGAGTCGCTCTCGTCCGCCGCCAGCAGACACGGGTCGCTCTCGGCCGCCATGTTCACCAGCAGACTGCCGCGCAGCTGCCGCATCCTCCGCTGCGAGCCACCGGCCGCGCCGAGCGATGGCAGCCGGTAGAACGCGTCCGCGCTCTGAGCCGTGCGCAGTTCGCGCCGCCTCCGCCGCCCGAGCCGCCCCGGCGCCGCGCGCTCGCCACCTTCATCTGCTGCTTCATCTACGTCCTGTAGTGTCTCGCTGTCTTCGTCGCTGTCGCTGCTTGAACTGCTGCTAACGCGCGCGTCCCCGTCGGACCAGGAAGACGACGAGAAGGCGCCGAGCTCGAGCATCGCGGGCAGCGACGAGGCCGCGCGCGCGACCGCCGGACGGGCCCCATGCGCTGAAGACGACGGCGGAGACGCTGGTGCTGGAGACGGAGACGGAGCGCCTGCGGCGGCGGGAGGACCAGGCGCGGGCTCCATCGAGACGGATGTCACTTGGCGCGGGCAACAAGGCGAATGAATGACCAGAGTTGGAGCGCGGAAACAAGAAAAAAGGGCAACCCATGGGGCGCGATTTTGAATGGGTTTTTGACCAATGATATGGGTGAAAAATGGGATTTGGACGAATCGTGTCGCAGGAAAAATCCAGGCGAGGAAAAGGGGTTGATTTTGACACCGAGAATCGCGAGAGGGAGGGGGCGAAGGGTGGGTACCGCAACCTTCAATATGAAATAATACATAAAGATGAATAGTTTTTCGTGATTACCTGTATTACAGTCCTGGCCAAAAGTAAATGAGGTCACAATTTTGGCCCGAAAATCAGCCAATAGGAACTCTACAACGCTCAAAATCGGCCCAAATACTCCTCAAATCGTATTTGAGACGATGACAGCATTTTTTCCGCACTTGATTTGAGTAAGTGGTCGATCCAGAGAGGGGTCCAAAATCGGGGTGGTCAAAAGTATATGAGATTCTCAAACACCCCATGTTATTTAGCTTTCTAGAACGTTC